>LR812524.1:39488486-39649423 GCA_903798195.1 Danio kyathit
AAGATATAAACACACAAGATATTGAATTTTAAATGATTAATCACTCAGCTCCAGTAAAGTAGAGTCACGAAAAAGTGTTTTGAGATGTAAAGTCATAATAGTCAGAAATAAAATCAAAGTTCCTTAACTCATCATGCCAACTCAGAATGATCTACAAACACATTCACACACTCATTTTGTTCTAAAATTATTATTTTTTTCTCAGGCTCCTGTATGTTCAGTAATTTCACTTTTATGGCAATGAATAGTTTCTTTTCATTGTCTTTAAAATGAAATTAACAAACATAAAGGAGGTTCCGACAGCACTTCAGAGGCTTTTGCATCTAATCTCTTCAAATCATGTCAATTATTTGGGTTAAAAAAGTTTTGGATCCCTTTAAATTACCTCTCATAACGACAGACCGCCTACACAATTCTGAATGACCAAATACATCTTCAAACTGTTTAAGAATCAGATATATCCAACGCAATCTCACGGCAATTCGTGACTTTTTGATTTAGTGGCTAATTCGTATGAATTCGTACGATCTACTGTAATTCGTACAATTTAGTACGATTTGCTCATCACCCAATGATGGTTGGGGTTCAGGGTGGGGTTCGGTGCCACGCCTCCTTTTTCAAAATCGTACATTTTCGTACGACTGAACTCATACGAATTAGCCACTAAACTGACAAAACCTAAAATACTTACGTTTCCTTGTGAGATCAGGCTGGATATATCACATCAAGACTTAACCCTCAGAACCATAACATCATTCAAAGACTACAGTGCAGAAGTTATGAGAGTCCTCTGTTAACTGCTCGTTGAAATCGAGAGCTTTCTAAAACTGAAGCACTTGAATAGCTTTCAGAAGTATTATGGTAGTCGTTACTCAAAAGTGGGACGGGGCCCCAATAGGATGTGCTCCTTCAGACAACTGTGGGGCTTCTGGGATATTTCGAACATCCGTACCTCGATGACCCAACCTTGAGCGAACAATGGTCTGGAATTTGTTAAGATTAGATCGCTCCACCATTCAGCAGGTTATTTAAAATGGAAAATGTGAAAAAGCCCAGTGTCTCTTTTTAAAATTGATTTTATTTTGAGAAAAAGATTTATTTCTGGACAGCCGCGAGGAAGTTAAACAGGCTTGACAAGATGTGATGGCATACTATTAATCTTTTTGAACAGCAAAAAAGGGGATGTTATAAACAGCCTTGAAGAAATGTGGGGTTGTACATGGTTCAAACGCCTACTATTAAAGAAACCTGTTGCCGTTTCATGGGAAACCAGCAGCACAACTGCATTGTGTACATTAGGCTGTCTCTTCATGCTAAAATCACAGAACAAAAATCATGTCTATTTACAGTACATTAAGGCTATTTTGATAAGGATAACCTTAGCAGCTCTACCAGTGTGATTAATGTGCAGCACTTTCGACTAAAAGCAGCTCTTTCTTAGAGAGGCTAGTGATGGCAGACAGACATGTAGTTAAAGTGAGTCGAAACTAGGGAGTTGTCATTTTCAAGGCCTGCTAGTGAAAAACGTAAAGTGAACATTTGGTTCAGCATATGCATGTCTTAAATACTGAAGATACGATTGATAGCACTCTGCTCCACCTAGACTAATTGTCAAATAAAATGAGAAAAAATTAAGTCAGAAAGCACAAGTCACGATTAAGAGGTAATTGAAAACATTAAACTGCAATAATGAGATATCAAGTCACAGTTATGAGAAATAAACTCCCAAATGAGACTTTAAAGTCGCATATATGTAAGGAAAATGAACATACAATATTAAGTGAGATGATAAGAATTCTTCTTAGCAATTACGTAAAAATAGAACGGCAGGGCAAAATTTCAAGTTACAATTCTAGAAAAATTACTTCACATTTGGGGAATAACTATATGATACAAAGTCATAAATATGTATAAATTAAACTACAACTGTAAAAAAAAGTCCCAACTCTGAAAAATACTCATAAGTAATTACTCATAATTATGTAAGATTCAGTATTTGTGAGACACGAAGAAACAGTTACAATTTTAAGATATGTTGCAAAAAAAGTCAAAAATGTGAGAAATAAGTCACATTTAAGTTGCAACTGTGAGATACCAAATCTCAGTTATGTAAAAACAACCAGAAACTACAATATAAAGTTGTGAAACTTTGCAAATACAAAAAAAGCTAATTTTGAACCCATTCATCCATGAGTTTTAAATACTCCAGCTGACCCTCCTGCATGAGTTTTTTTGTGACAATTACTTAGAATCCATTGCGTCCAAAAGATCCCACGGCAATGCGTAAAGTTTATCGTGTGACCCACCAGCTCCACTGATCTATGTATCTACTTTTTGCCTTTTTCTGTAAATATTAACAAATAATTTAATTATATTGTGAAATTTCTGATACTCCGATTCTCAAATATGTGATAGGACATATATTTTGTCTTTTAAACACCTTAATAATGATCATATTATTTGTTATATGACGGGTAATTGATGCTGCCGTTGTTGCTAGAAGGGATACAGCTGCGATCGGAAGTAAATGAGAATTTATTTATTAAATTACACATTAATTGTATTTTATCAGCATCTACCCCTAACTCAACCCTAAAGCCAACCTTCATGGTAATGTAAAAATATTATTTGCTGTACCATGTCACCAAACTCATGCTATATCATGGTGAAGTCTAGATGGGATACAGCTGAGGATACTCACGCCAATATAGCATTAATTTTTGTGACTCTGTACAACAATAATATTTTTACATTACCGTGAGGGTAGGGATCAAGGTTGAGGTAGGAATAGATGCCAATAAAATACAATTAATGCGTAATTTAATAAATAATATAAATACTTCTCATTAACATCTGATCGCAGCTGTATCCCTTCTAGTAACAACTGCAGGAGAGCTCCGAGCTGCTGGATTTATGTCATGTTTATTCATAATTTTCTTCCGAAATACATGAAGGTAAGCAACTGTTTATCTGGAAGAGGCACCTCATCCAGTTATATTGAAAAATAATTTTTATTGCCATCTCCATAGACATCCAATTGTATTTTACAAATCTCAAATGGTATGTTTTGCTTGCAGTTATGTGTATTTGAATGTCTGAAACCTAAAATAAATGTTTGAAAGCACAAATAAATTGTGATGTATGACAAACGCTGCACACCTCTTTCTGTGCCTCAGCGTGCGCTGTCAGATTTGAATTTTAGCTGTTGATGACAGGCGCTCTGAACATTCTAATCACACCGGTGTGATCATACACGTGAAGGGTTAAAATCACAACAGCAGAAGTCACATTTGTGAGGAAATAAAGTTGCAATTGTGATACAAAGTCACAACTTAGTATTCAGAATCATAATAAAACTTTTAGAAACATCCGAAACAAACTTGAGAAAACATATATACATAATAAAAACATAAACATAATAAACATTAAAAGAAATCTGAATCTGAGCATAACTGAAAATAAAACCTGAGCAATGAAACAGTAACCAGTGATCAATCTAAGTTGTTTGTGGGAAGTTTTCAAGGAAGCACAGGAAATGATGGTTGATAAATCTCTGATAAAAGTTGATTAAATTCTTCCTACTGTGCTTCTTAAAAACATCCCAGCGTTATTGAGTGAATGAGGTGTGATTCTGAGACCTTTTTTCCTGCAGGATGGCTGACATTTGGGCCAGAACAACAGTGACCATTGTTTCTCGTTTCAAGGTTCAGGCCCATTCCTCATCCACGGTGTTCGATTACCTCCTTTCCAGGTGGTCCCCATAAAAAACAGCCAATGTTAAAAGTGAGGGGCAGCAAAACGGGGGAAGAAAACATATTGCATTTATTAAAAAGCCTATGAATAAGGTCTTTAGTGTGAGTAATCACGATGTGCAGCTGTGGCGAGCATCTGAGACACACTTCTAGACACAACAGAGGGACTGTATGCAGACGCTACTGCCCATACCTGCTGTGTCAAGACCAGCTCACCTTTTTCAAGCCCTTCCGCTTGGGAAAGATAAAGCAGAGTTAACCTCAACATAACTGAATCAAAGCCAAATCCGCCCTCATCAAACACACCAGCACCTTACAACCTCCTCTGCCATCAAGGGCTCATGGGACTCCATTACGGTCAAACTCTTAAAGGGAAAGTTCACATTTACTCAATCTTGTGCATTTCAAGGCATGTTTAACTTACTTTCATCTGTGTAACACAAAATAAGACATTGTTGTTTTTTTTCAGGGTTTTTTTGTCCAAGTTGTAGATATTAAGTCATAATAAAAGCCTAAATTTGAAGTTATAAGAATTTTAGTTGCACTTAAAAAAGCAGCAATTGTGAGATATATACTTGAGATATAATAAAACAAAAAACTCTTCATGTTTTTTCTTTACTCATACATACACATACATACATAAAAAAGTGTAGAGACTGAGCCTGTCGAGCACCATCAAAACAATGAGAATGGTCCTCTCAAATCTTTCAATCACTTTCCAAATCGACCAACCGCGAGTCTGGAGCGTGGCTCAAAACCTTATTGACACTCAAAAAATTATTTTGCTGTTTGTTCAAACTAATTGTTTAAAATGAGCTGAAACAACACAATTCTTGAGATTTTTTGGGACAACTTAATTGTTTTATGTTCAATCCGCTTAGATGCGTTAAGTTAACTTAATCAATTTGTGTTGACAACCCTGATATGAAGTGAAACCCTGCATTTTTTACAGTGTAATACATTATGTGAGAAATTAAATTCAGATTTACTTACAAAAGTCCAAGTCAATACTCAAAGACTTGCCAAAATATGCAAAGACAGACAATGAGGTAAAACAATAAATATTAGTGGTGCTTTTACATTATGGATGGATTTGATAGAATGTTTGGGTTTCAAAAGAAATGTTCACATTGGACAGGTATGCTTACTCATTTTTCATAACATTAATCTTATGAATAAGCATCTTTAATATTTATGTTAATATTAATTTTAATAAAAATAATAATAAAGATATTCCTTAATAAATTGATGTTCTTGCTTCAAATTAATTGGACATGATTTTTGGTTACTAAAATTAAGGTGGGAAGTATATATATTAAATGGTGAAGTATATATATTAAATATATACATACTAAATGAAAAAAAAATAAAAATAAGCTGAACTTTGGAGGAAAATCATGAAAATGTGGTAAGTGTAACATAGGCCAGCAAACAAAGTGCTATGCAGGTACAGTGCATCCGGAAAGTATTTATAACACTTTACTTTTTCCACATTTTTTTGTGTTACAGCCTTATTGCAAAATGGATTAAATTCATTTATTTCCTCAAAATTCTACACACAATACCCCATAATGACAATGTGAAAAAAAGATTTTTTTAATTGGTTGCAAATTTATTAAAAATAAAAAACCTGAAAAATCCCATGTACATAAGTATTCACAACCTTTGCCGTGAAGCTCTAAATTGAGCTCAGGTACATTCTGTTTCCACTGATCATTTTTGAGATGTTTCAGCAACTTAATTGGAGTTCACCTGTGGTAAATTCAGTTGATTGAACATGATTTGAAAAGGCATACACCTGTCTATATAAGGTCCCAGGGTTGGCAGTGCATGTCAAAGCACAAACCAAGCATAAAGACAAAGGAATTGTAAGTAGACCTCTAAGACAGGATTGTCTCGAGGCACAAGGCTGGGGAAGCTTACAGAAAAATTTCTGCTGCTCTGAAAGTTCCAATGAGCACAGTGGCCTCCATCATCAGTGAAAGATGTTTGGAACCACCAGGACTCTTCCTAGAGCTGGCCAGTTATCTAAGCTGAGTGATCGGAGGAGAAGAGCCTTAGTTAGGGAGGTGGTCAATAACCCGATGGTCACTCTGTCTGAGCTTCAGCGTTCTTCTGTGGAGAGAGGAGAACCTTACAGAAGGACAACCATCTGTGCAGCAATCCACCAATCAGGCCTGTATGGTAGAGTGGCCAGACGGAACCTACTCACCACCTGGACTTTGCCATAAGTCATCTGAGACTCTCAGACCCAAAATTCTCTGGTCTGATGAGACTAAAATTGAACTCTTTGGAGTAAATGCCAGGTGTTACGTTTGGAGAAATCCAGGCACCGCTCAGCACCAGGCTAATACATACAGTAAATGAAGGCTAATACCTACCTAAATTAATTTAATCCAGTTTGGAATAAGGCTGTAAGAAAAAAAGTGGAAAAAGTGAAGTGCTATGAATACTTTTCGGATGCACTGTATCTCACAAACACCCCTTAATTTCAAGTAGTTGTTACTTGATGGAACATTTTTCAAAAATCTTATGTAACGGAGGCCAGCTAGCGCTAGTGCTCTAGCAACAGACATTAGAGGCCATGGTCTCTAGCCTCCTTGTTACAGCAACCGACACCCATGCAAAGAAATCCCAGTACGATCCCAGCTCAGCACAGGTTGGTTGCAGTAGGACCAGTGGGTCACGTTTGGGGACTCGTCTGGGATGGGAGTGAGGTTTAAGAGGCCAGTTAGCAAAGTGCTATGCAGGAATACAAGGAATCACCAGTTCGATCCAAGCTCAGACTGAGTTGGGTGCAGTAGGACTGGTGGGTTACACTTATTTTGAATTTCAAATACAAAAGTCTGCGTGCTCAGGAACCACATTAGGACAAGATTTCAGGTCAGTTTTTTTCAGAATTTGTTCTACCCTCTAAACCACTACAGCCTCCTTGTTTGTAGCCTGTTAATCTACAACTGTCTCACCTCATTCTTTCCTTTTCATGCCTCATCTCTTTCCCCCTGTCTATTCATTGACCTTTTGCTCTTCAGGCATCAATACCCCTCCCTACTTTCTCTCAAATTTCCCCTCTTCCCCACTACAAGGCCAGTTTAAGACCAGCTGTGGCCAGTTCAGCTCTCAGTCTGCATATGTACTGACACCAGGCCTCCAAACGCACTTCTTCTCTGAACTTTATTAAAGGAAGAGTTTCATTAGAGTTCCAGACCAAACATGTCACCAGCGACACTTTCTCCACACACCCTTTTTACCAGTTACCTTTCACCAAGACCAGATTGACACACTGATACTTCAACAGGAAAAAAAGAGGCACGTAAAGGAGAAAGAAAGCAAAGAAAACAGACAGCGCATTGACCCTTTTCCTCTTGATGGAAGCTGACAGGATGACTTTCTTTGATGATGACACTAATGATTACCAACAGGCCAACATATGGCTCAAAGGGATCTCTGTGCACCTCAATGGAGGCAGAGAGTGCAAAGTGAGCCGTGCTGCCGTCTGTATAAGGCTTAGAGGCACACAGGCGGGTTTTGTGGACTTTAATCAATATTAATGTGATTTGGAGCACGGCCAGCCACGTCAAGCGGTCAGGGGTTCAGATTGTGATTTGGATGGAGACTATCCACAGTGCTGAGAAATGAAATTTGCACCACTTTGGAGATCCACATCTGTACTGTAAATAAAAGAAACATGCGAATATTTGCTTCTAACAGTGGGTTGCCTTGCTATTTAAAGAGATAGTTCATCTAAAAATGAAAATTTACTTACTATTTACTCAAGTGGTTTTCAAACCTGTATGTGATTCTTTCTTCTCTTGAACACGGAAAAGATATTGTGAAGAATGCTGAAAACCTAAACATTGATGTCTATAATAAGAAAAAAAACAAATACTATGGAAGTCAATGGTTACAGGTTTCCAGCTTTCTTCAAAAATATCTTCTTTTCTGTACAGCAGAAGAAAGAAAATCAATCAGGGGTGCGTTTCCCAAATAACGACGTAACTCGTGGCTAAACCATCATAGTGCGATGCATTGTTTGGCAAAAGAATGATGTAGCGACGAGTGTTTCCCAAAACCCGTAGTTTCTCTGTCGCAGACCCATCGCTTGAACCACGTAAAACGCCCATAATGATGCTCTAAACGGGGTGGAGTAACTTCTTTAGAGAACAACCCCATCATTTCTTTGTGTAAATTATATTGTTTTACACAAACACGCATTTAAAATAAAATCCAATATTAGTTTTGGTAAAAACATGCACTCATTTTCCATATTAATTGAAATATATGTAAATGGCACATATCCTGTGTTTGCTTTACTAATATTATTGAGAAGTTGAACATTACATATTCTATTCTAAAACATAAAATCACTTACAAAAGCTAACACTATTCTAGTATCATATATAAATCATATAAATAAATAATGAGGCTATTTATTATAAATATATTTACTTTAATAATAATATTAATGATGATGATTATTATTATTATTATTTAGGATATTGTTTATTTATTTAAAAAAAAAATCAATTTGACACAAGCAAACCACAGCAGAAAGTTCTAACCAACAGACCCATGTCATATACAGTAGAGATACTTAATAAATAACCCACTATAAAATAAAAGAATTAACGTATGCTATGTTTTTTATTTTCACAAGCTTTGGAGACGCAACATAATTTCCGCTTTTAAATATACCTATAGCTTTCGCCATGAGGCTGTGTTCAAAATGATATCAATGTTTTCAAAGTGCACTGTGAAGGGAGCACAATTGTAAACATGAAGATTGCTAAAACTGAACTGTAAAAATACTTTGAAAGCAAATTACACCTAAGAGAGATGACCTTAATGCTTTTTTATTTTTAATAATTCCAACTTTGAATGTTAGAATGTTCTAAATGAATAGGGCAGAGGGGGGATAAGTGTGAATAGAACACAGCCAGGAACTATGCTTCTAACTACAGCTCCAGAGGTGTAGTTTCAAGTGCTCAAGTTTGCGACACAGTTTGCGAATGTTCGTTGAAACGATGGATTCACGGAAACAGCAAATCAAAGAACTATGTTTGTAACGACAGAACTTGCAACCTTAGTTGGCTAACGATGGTTTTGGGAAACGCACCCCAGGTTTGGAACAAGTTAAAGTTAAATAATGACATCATTTTCAGTTTTGGGTGAACTAACACTTTTATATGAGAAGGTGATGTGAAGGCAAAGACAGCTTAATAAAAATTTCCAAATTGAACTCAAAAGAAGGCACTTTGAAAGAAAATACTGGTTTTGACATTAAATTTGATCAATGTGGTCAAGTTGCACTAATTACAGAAATAATAATTACAGTGTTACAGAAAGGATTAAGCAGCATTTGTGAGTCCTATTATGAGAAATAAAATGATAATTGTAGGCTGTAAAGTCACATTTGAAAAAAATTAAATACTTGTGGGATATAAAGTTGTAAGACATGAAGTAAAAAAACAAAAGAGTCATGGCTGTCAGAGATTAAATGAGGTTACATTTACAAAATAAATAAATAAATAAATAAAGCTGCGAATATGAGATATCAATTTGTATTTACAGAAACATGAAGCTTTTGCGAAATATAGTTACAATTATGAGAAATAGTCACAAGTATGAGAAATACTTGCAAAGGTGAAATATAAATTGACATCAATGCAAAATTGTCACAAATGTAATATATATAGTCAGATTTACAAAATAAATGTGAGAAAAGTCTTTAGGAGAATTAAATGTAAATGTAAAATATAAAGTCATGTTAATAAAAAGATTTGTGAGATTTATAAGACGCAATTATGGAAAATAGTTGCAACTGTAAGATATGGGGCTCTGTTTTAACGTTCTAGGTGAAAAGTCTAAAGCGCATGGCGCAAAAGCATTAAGACTGTGTTCGAATTCACTTTTGCTATTTTAAGGATGGAAAAATATAAAGGGTTGTGCTTTTTCTCTTAATGGCTTATGGGTGTGTTTTGAGCATAACATGCACTAAACCAATCAAAGTCTCATCTCACATTACCTTTAAGAGGCAGTTGTCGCGCCATGGTGCATTTGCTATGTACATAGCAGACTTTGTAAGTGAAAAAACTGAATGCTTCACTAGCGAGAAAACAGTTAAACAGACCATCTGCAGCAAGGATAATGAACAAGGCTCCTCCATTTGGAGTCTTTACTTTCTCTTTATTTTACTTTTACTCTTTACTTTACTGCTTTACTTTCATGGATAAGGAAACAGTGTTGTACGCACTCCACTGAAGACATCCATTTGCCTACATATTTAATTTTTTTTGTTAAGCGCAAATATTTGTTTCAAAACTATTTCTAAATTCAGTTCTAATTTCCAGCAAACGAATAAATGAACAATAAATTCACAAACATGTCCTATTTCTATGCCCCATACAGTGACGCATACATCTCCAAAACCCGACAGGTGGACAAATCTAAACTTGTTTTTGTTAAAACAAATATAAATATGCATATAATAAATAATACTGCTAATAATAGTAACATTATGCAAATGTAAATTGTCATGAATAAACCAAAAAAAAAAGCCCCCCGGCATGAAGGCAGTGGTTTATATATTTATGTAGAAAATTATTTTTTAATATAATTATATTTCATTTTAATCCTTACATTTTTTTTCATATGCAAAGAAATGTTTGTGTTGCTGTACATCCTGAGTGTATTAAGCAATGTGTAAGCATTTGGACTGTATAGGTGCACTGCACTGGACTTTAGACCAGCTTTAAGTTGGTTAATGGCGCAGTCTTTTTCAGTTCCTCAAAATAGCAATGCGCCAACAATGCACCTTAACACACGTTATTAAACTGGAACGCCCATTAGTCCACAAAGTGGCGCTAATAGATTTGCTATTTAAACAACATAGCGCAAAACGTGAAAATTAGGGTTGCGCTGGTCTGAAAATAGCAACAAATCAAGCCATACACGTCTTGCGCCTTATTGCACCAGTGGTACGATAGGGCCCATGATGTCTGTTACAATAAAGACATACAGTATTTGTAAGATATTTACGATAATTGTAAGACAATTGTGAAGTTGCATTTTGAAATATATGATAAATGTAAGATATTACATCACAACGATGAATTTTTGAGATATAGTCACAATTATAATTAATTGCCATAAATGAAGTCAGAGAAACAGAAGGCACATTTTAAGAGATATCAAGTCCTAATTATGAAAAATTCAGATTTGTAGTATTTGAAGTCATAAATACTAAATATTTAAGTAAAAACAAAACAAAACAAAACTACAATTTGCATCAGCATTTTAAATAAAAAACATGAAACCTCTTATTTTCTTTACCTTGTTACGCATTATATGATACGATGTTAGTAAAGACAAAAACAACTTACTAACTTTCCATAGCACTGACTTGAAAGTATTGTGCAGATCTATAAAACCATATGCTATCATAAATCTCAGTTTCCATGCTAAGTGGCTGCAGTAGGTGTTGAAGCCCGCAGCGTGGAAATATGGCAAGATTAAAAGAGAAACACAAAGTCAGTGTATTACAGTAATGTCTGTAATCTGAGTGGGTTGAAACAGAAACATGTGGTGAGTCTGCTTGCACATTATAGCACAAACAGGTGGTGGCTGACTTTAATGAAGTCAGACATGTATTTTCTACCATTCCCGCAGTCTTAAACAAGACACATGCAAGCAACATGCACAATATCTTCATTTGTCTTCGCTAACCTAGAACTGACCCGCTCAAGTCTCCGAACTACTCACTGTGAAACTATAAATCAGAAATGTACTGAACAGTCATCTCAGAGTAGTTCCTGATACACATCTGCAAACAACTATTAGAATTACAGTGTAGATTTCATTGAATCTTAAATTTTACATGACCTAACAAAACGTGACGCAACAAGATTCCAGTGAAGACCAATTTGACTGTCCACACGACATGACAAAACACAACAAAAAACATTAAAATACCAACCATTCAGAAGCACAGAATAGTAGACGGTGCTCCCAATGAAATGGACAGGTTTATAATAAAACTAATAAATATTAAACTGCTTTAACATTATTAATTAATCAAAAGTTCATTTGAAAAGGTTAAATTATTAATTAAAAGTACATGAAAGTGACTGACATTGTTGGTTTAGATTGTCACTGTTCTAACGTTCATGTTTAAACAGTAAGATTGAGAGTTATTTTATTTTCAAGATCTGAGGTAAACTATGGGCTGCCACTTTCAGTATGGCATGAATGATCTTCATACTCATTTTGGTAACATTCTTCACAGAATAAAGCTCATAATCAGCACCCGAGGTGATCAATATCATAGTAGTTTATGCTGTGTTTCAGCCACCACGTTGCAGAGAAAGAAACCGTTTCTAAAATAAAAATGTATCTTGTTTTAACAAAGTAAAGATGCCTTTTGTGTCCCAGCTTGTAGTTGGTGCACGGTGTCACTGTATCTCAATTCTAATACAAAACATATAATGAAGAGAAGCAACAGTTAAATAAAAGGCAATGAAAATGCTATGAACTTATAATGTTACATTAAATACTCATATTGTAGTATGTATTAGGTTCTATTACAGTAAATGCTAATTCATATTTGTTAAATCTAATTCTTATTAATATGGGGAAAAAGTTGTGCTGGTTAATATTTGTAAAGTTGTTATGATCACCAACAGTGTTGCCCATGCAGGCTGTCATTTACCCAAACTACAAATCCCATCATGTCCTGCAGTCACACACCAGTTTCAGTTCACCTCCTGATTACACACACACAGCTGCATTTCATCACCACTGATTACATGGACTATATATACACCATTCACGCACGCACGCACACACACACGCACTTCTGGCACAGACACACTTACTGTATTGTGATCTCATACACTGACAAATGTTAATCTAGTTATTTACACCCTGATTCAAATATTCTTATTGGAAAATAGCATGATCTGACCTGTGAGACAAAAATGTGAACCAAAATGTTACTTTTAAATCACAGTAAGTGAATTACCAGTCTAACTTATAAAATCTTACAGACAACACCATGCATTCCATCCTGCGCAGGTTTTAAATCCTCCACTCGCTCACACATAAAATGGAAATGCTAAATACAGACAGCTCTTGAAGGAGCGATTAAATTATTATTTGCCTCAGCAATGTTTCTCTCTCTCTCTCTCTCTCTCTCTCTCTCTCTCTCTCTGCTCTCTCTCTCTCTCTCTTTGCTCTCGTACATTTTATGACAGATTTTAGATGGAGTATACAGCATCGAGGAAAGATAAGTGCACTTACGGTAAAGGTCGTCCAGGCAGAGGTGTGGGAGCCGGATCTGGAAAGAAAGAGAAATTGGGGATTTTAACAACATGCATGGAACAAATCGCCCACAAAGAAGCACAACACATGTAGCCAATACGACACCTTGGCATCAGAGAGTACAGAATAACTACAGTGATCTCATCAGATCTACACAGTTTTTCAGGATTTTCACTGTACAGAATGATAAAGTCATAAACTTATGAGGATATGTTAAAAAAGAACATTTACAGCACAATGCACAGGGATTCACAAGGGTCTTTATTCAGGCCCTAAATTTTAAATGAGGTGTGCACCAATTTTAAAAACATTGTTGAATTCTGCTACTTACTAGATATTTCCCCTTAGACAGGCCATAATATCAATGGTTTTTGACATCCCTATCTATCAGGAAAACTATATTGTATTTTTTAGTCAATCAATGGCTAATATTCTAAATAAGATAATAAGAAACTAATTTGGATATAAATAACATAAATTTCAGAATAATAATGTCAGTATTATTTTACATATATTTTACACATAGATAAATACACTAGATATCGCATACCGACCCTGAGCATGCATCAATAGCGCCGCCATATTTGTACAGTGCTCCCAGGACAAATGTCATTCAACCGCTAAATTCAAATGTCATTCAAGACTAAAGCCAGTCTGAAGATGCTGAAATTTATGGCTGTATGGGTATAGAAATGAGCAAACAAGAAAACAAAGCACAAAGGTATCCCATTTTATAGGTAAGATTTTGCTTTTTACGTTTTTGTATGTTACGAACGTTTGTGCTCAACAGCTAATGTTATTGATGATAATGCAGTCTCTTACTGCACTGACCATAAGGCAAAGTAGCACCAACTCGCAATAAATGCTATTTTTATGCTATTTTTGTTGAATAAAATAAGCAATCAATGTAAATTAAATATGACAACAAGATGCTGCAATGCTAGTAACTTGTATTATTGTCGGCTAAGTGAACGAGTTCACAAACGAATCGATCCCTCCGTTAGAATTGGAAGTGAAAGCGGGAGAGGAGGTGTGTTTTAGGAGACAGATTAGATCAAATTTTACAGGGAGGGAGAATAATACATTTCCATGCACACAAACACATGGTCTTTGTCGGCAATGCCCGTGCGGTTACTTATCCATCGATGTAGAAAACTGATGTAAAATGATAATTTTCATAATTTCAAAAAATATTAGCATACTGACCACCGGGAAAACTCCCGATTATAGATATATGTATATATGTGTATATATCTCTGGCTCCAGATGGCCAGTCCTCCACTGCACCTTGGTCCCACATTCATTTCAAAGGAGCGCTACCCTGTACTAAAATGGCAGCTCCATTGACACATTCCTTCCAATAGACAAAAATAGCATAGTCGACATCTAATGTAAATATCTATGTATTTTAAATATATGTATAAAGAGTATTTATTCAAGCCAGACTAAAAAAAATACAACTTTCTCCAGAAGAAAAATATAACAAGAAATATTGGGAATCTGTTAAACTTAAAAATCATATATTTGAAAAATAAGTAAAATTTCTAATAATTTTGTCTATATATATATATATATATATATATATATATATATATATATATATATATATATATATATATATATATATATATATATATATATATACATAAATGATTTATTTATTTATTTATTTTTAACAAGCTCATGACAATTTGTAACTTTGAACTGTTGGTAAATTGGTGGTTTTAGTGGTGGACATCCTTCATTACATCTATACTTTATTGTACAATTCATATTTTAAAAGAATTGTACACAATTCACCAAACTGCACATGAGTTTGGGTTGTTTATGTTATACATACCTGCCAACATTTGCCTCTGAGAACGGGGAAGGGGGGTGGGGTGTATTTGGTGTGGTGGGAGGGGTATGGTGAGATGGGTAGGGGTGGGCGGCTATTGTTTGTCTGAATAAGTTGAGAACCGGGTTAGTAACTGTACTTTCGTGATAGTAACTGTACTATAGACCGGGTTTCGGGCAGCTGCTGCGATCAGATAATATACCAAAGTTGGTGACCTGTGGGTGTTACAGACTTTACCAAAAAGCAGAGGACCAGGGGCAGGGTTAAATTACAGGAGTTTACCGGGAGAAAGGATAAAATGGGAGAGTGGCAGATGATGGGTCTGAAATTCAAGGGGCCTTTCTGGAAAAACGGAAGTGTTGGCAGCTATGATGTTATGGGTTATGCAGTAGAAAAACAATTTTGGATTTTTTTTTGGAAATTCCGGAATCTTTATTGGATCACATTGCCAGAAAATAGCTGACATATTCCAACACACTTGGAACTTGGTATTTGTAATATAAAAAGTATTGTAATACTATTTAGGAGACACAATTGACTGAAACAAAACCTAGAATCTCATAATGTTCCTAACCCTAGTGAACATCTTGTGTTATGAAAGATGACCCTTTAAAATAGAATGTGTTGAAATAAAAATTTTCTAGTTTTTTTTAAATTGTAAAATTCTAAAAATCACTCACCAAACTTGACAAACAGGATTCCTGTGGTTGACACTGTGCCATAGCTGTTGGTCGCCACACACTGAAAGTAACCGGTGTCTGTGGTGTCCAGATTTCTGATTCTCAAGCGTGAGCCGTACGGAGTCGCCCTGTATGAGACACGCCGTGGCTCCTGAACCACAGGGGCATCGTTTTTAAGCCAGCGTACAGTGGGTGATGGATTCCCCGAAACGTGGCAATGCAACTCAGCTGTCTGTCCGAGGGAAGTAGTGATGTTATTCATAGGAGCATCCAGCCTTAGGAAGTGATCTGAAAAGAAAAGTAAGAAAAGTTATAAAACCATACAATATGGTTAACTTAATCAAAAAAATCATATGGGTTTGGAGCAAGACGAGGTTGAATAATAAGGTCAGAACTAATCCCTTAAACAGGTATTATTTGACACATAATATGTCAAAACGTTTTTTTCCGAGAGACTTTTCCTAATGTTCATGTGCATTTGTAACTACATACGAGCTTACAGTCTGCAACAAGCCTTTAAGCTGCCAGTTAGGAATCTTTTACATGATATTTAGCGGTTGCCACTAGGTGGTAAATCAGTAGTTTGTCTCATTGGGGTGGATAGCGCCAGAGGGGACGGCAGAAACTCTTGAAGCTTCTGGAAACTTCTGTCTCCTGAAAATCTGTCTTGCCAGGCCTACAGCTAACTTTGATAAGGGGCCAGCAAAAATATGACAACCCCCCAATATTTCACGAGCGGTGGAAGGGAAATAAAAGCGCTTAGAGTGAGCTCAGCAGATTTGACCCATTCTGGTCGGAGCAAAGCCATAGAGTGAACTTGTGTACTAATATTTCAAATCTATGAGAAACTTATACAGACAGTATGTTGAAACACTTTGCGGTGAAGGACCCAACCAGAATTGGGGTTATACTGGATATACAGTGATATGTGTGTGAGCCTATGAAAATAATGTGATCTTATTGGTATCTGTAATGTGTGGCTTAAGCACAATCCTGTTTTTATACATCTGGACAGACTACGCTACTCTGAAGTAATAGTTTATGTTTTAGGTGCTGTCAAAACATTGAAATTGTGTTTCGGTGTCTGTTCAATTATACAAAAAAAAAAAAGGCTTACTGTAGTGTACAAATGCCTATGCATATAATGAGATCATCTTGGCGAAAAGAGACAGTTGCTCCATACAAATAATCTTAACCCCTGTATATATCCCGGGGACTTCCTGTGGAGTCATATGATCGGTTAGGCAGACATGCTCTGACAGGCTCTTGATGGCATCCTGACAAGCCCTGCTGGTGCAGCCAAGAAGCGAAGAGTGAAAGTAAACTTTTCCTCTCACTCAGCGCGGATTTACTATGAGCATATCATACCTACAGTCCAACAATCTGTCAATGCTTACAAACTATTGAACAGTGCAATAGACTAGGCTTTTGAGCAATGAAAACAATTACTACTATATAAACTAATTAATTACACAGTACAAAATTGGGGTTCCGGAGGCATTTTTGACCATATTGATAATATATAAATATTTATAATATATCTTAGGAGCTATAATATCTTAAAAGACTGCCATAAACTCCAAAAACTATTGGACATGGATTATTCTTTTATTTTCATACTAGTGCTGTTTCTGAAAAAAAGGTCCATTAGTTAATGTATTTACTAACATAAATAATGTTGTACAGCATTTATTAATTATAGTTCAACATTCACTATTGTTTTATTAAAATACAAAGTTGTGCTTATAAACATTAGTTAATGCACTGTGAGTTAACATGAACTAACAAGGAACAACCTAATTTTCTTTAATGTTAACAAAGACGTATAAATACTGTCATAAATGTATTGTTCATGTTAGTACATACATTAACTATTAGATAGTTAATGTATGTACTAACATGATGTCACAGTCTGGTGTCTTGTGTTTGTCATGTGACTTCCCCATGTGCTGTGCTCTATGTGCTTTATGTTTGCGTCATGTGATTCCTTTGTACCATTTTCCCACCATTCGTTAACGTTCATGAGTTTCACCTGTGCTTCTCCACTGTTGGTTATTAGTTCAATCATGTCCCTTGAATTTATACCACACAATGTGTTTAGTTCCTTGTCTGGTCTGAAATTGTCTACAGCCTTGATGTCACTTCTGCGTGCCTATAGTAATTGTTTTTGTTAATAAATTTGTGTATTTTGATAACTACTGCAATCCTGTGCATTTGTGAGAGAGCTGACATGACACATGCACAAACAAGGACCATTATTGTAAAGTTTTACCTATTTGGCATTAATTTATTTGATGATATTTAAAAAATCTCTCTAATATTTTGTCATTTTTTTGTGTCAAATATTCATTCATTTCCTTTTCGGCTAAGTCCCTTTATTAATCAGGGGTTGCCACAGTGGAATGAACTGCAACTTATCCAGCATATGTTTTATGCAGCGGATGCCCTTCCAGCTGCAGCCCATCACTGGGAAACACCCATACACTCTTCTTCACACACATACACTACGGACAATTTAGCCTACCCAATTCACCTGTACCGCATGTCTTTGGACTTGTGGGGGAAACCGGAAAACCCGGAGGAAACCCACGCGAACACTGGGAGAACATGCAAACTCCACACAGAAATGCCAACTGACCCAGCTGAGGCTCGAACCAGTGACCTCCTTGCTGTGAGGTGAACGTGCTACCCACTGCGCCACCGTGCAGCATGTCAAATATTGTAATTTATTATTTTACTGTGTTTTCAGAAATGCATATGAAAAAATTCACTGGAATTTATTGGTAAATATTGAATAACACTTTATTTTGCATATAGATTTTTTGTTGGCAATAAATAACTTTGCATCTACGTCAAATATGAGTCATAAGAGTGTCAATAGAATATCTAAATATCTCCCAACACTTTATTTCAAAAAATAAATGTTCTGCTGAATATAAGTAACTATGTAACCCCCATTCTACTAGTAAAGCTGGTCTACTAGTACTATGAAGAGAGTTTTACTAGCCTGGTAACATATAGTCAACAAAAGTCTAAAGGTGAATACACATCACAATCAAATTTAACCAAACATTTCCAGCTAATTACACCTAAATAGATGTTCTGTCATGCACTGTTCAAATAACTATGTTTATATATAACTATATAAATGACAATGTTTATATAACTTTAACTGTTAAAAGCTATTAGTTACTAGAAAATTAAAGTTATTAGTAACAAAGTTATGGTAACTAATAACCTTAACATAAATGACTAGGTTTATATATAACTTTAACTGTTAAAAGCTATTAGTTACTAGATAATTAGTTAAAGTTATTAGTAACAAAGTTATGGTAACTAATAACCTTAACTTTTCTGATTTAGATTTGAATGCAATAATGTGCACCTTTTGTAAAGCTGCTTCGAAACCATAATTACTGTGAAAAGCGCTATACAAACAAACTTGAATTGGACTGAATTTAATTGGAAAATGTCAAGCAGTAAAAACTGTATGTGAATCTATGAGATATGATACGAGAAATAAAATAGGAACATTTTGAAATGCCAACATTTGCTTGTCACGCCCCTTAATTTTCCCATCATTCGAAGTCTTAATATATAGTGGTTGTAACACTGATTCCGCTTCTCTCTTCCTCTTTAAAATCAACAGCATCTTCTCACAGGCGGTCAGACTCTGTCGCAATGCAAGGAATGTGACTTTGACGAGGAAATTAATAAAAGTATATTGAGTGCGGCCCCCCCAGGGTTACAGGCAGGGTAAGCAGCCGCAGGGCTCACAGCTGTGCAGGTAGAGTACATCCACGATATTAGTCCTGCTGGTTTGGAGGGGCTGAATTCCTCTGACTACTGTTCACCTTTCAGAAAAATCTCAGCACCGTCTGAGCTACACCTGACAGCAGCATTCAGCAAACTGCATCTAGAGTTACCAAGAATCTGCTGCTAGATTTGAGCAGGATTCTGTTGACCACAGCATTGACAGGGATATGAGAAATGGAGCTGGGGAAAGCTGGCTTTTACAGGAACCAAACTGAGGTGAAAGATATTGATGTTGTCTGCTGATATGTAATGTCAGAATATGTGCTCTAATCTATGCTTAACATAAAATAGAGTAGTCCAGGGTTTTTCATACTGGAGTTTAAGTAAAATTATGATAATGAAAAATATATTATATATAAGCTAATAGATAGATAGCTGATAGGCCTGGACGGACGGACGGACGGACGGACGGACGGACGGACGGACGGACGGACGGACGGACGGACGGACGGACGGACGGACGGACGGACGGACGGACGGACGGACGGACGGACGGACGGACGGACGGACGGACGGACGGACGGACGGACGGACGGACGGACGGACGGACGGACGGACGGACGGACGGACGGACGGACGGACGGACGGACGGACGGACGGACGGACGGACGGACGGACGGACGGACGGACGGACGGACGGACGGACGGACGGACGGACAGACAGACAGACAGACAGACAGACAGACAGACAGACAGACAGACAGATAGATAGATAGATAGATAGATAGATAGATAGATAGATAGATAGATAGATAGATAGATCGATGCATGGATGGTCTGACAGTCAGATGGACGGACAGACAGGCAGGCAGATGGATGGATGGACAGATGGACGGACAGTTACAGGGTTACAGGCACGGTAAGCAGCCGCAGGGCTCACAACTGTGCAGGTAGAGTACATCCATGATATTAGTCCTGCTGGTTGATTGATAGATAGATAGATAGATAGATAGATAGATAGATAGATAGATAGATAGATAGATAGATAGATAGATAGATAGATAGATAGATAGATAGATAGATAGATAGATAGATAGATAGATAGATAGATAGATAGATAGATAGATAGATAGATAGATAGATAGATAGATAGATAGATAGATAGATAGATAGATAGATAGATAGATAGATAGATAGATAGATAGATAGATAGATAGATAGATAGATAGATAGATAGATAGATAGATAGATAGATAGATAGATAGATAGATAGATAGATAGATAGATAGATAGATAGATAGATAGATAGATAGATAGATAGATAGATAGATAGATAGATAGATAGATAGATAGATAGATAGATAGATAGATAGATAGATAGATAGATAGATAGATAGATAGATAGATAGATAGATAGATAGATAGATAGATAGATAGATAGATAGATAGATAGATAGATAGATAGATAATATAAAAATAGGATTATGTTAATTTTGGTATTGAAAATCATCTTTTTACAACCATACTGCCTTATTAGAAGGTCTTCGGGTATCAAAAAGTTTGAAAGCCACCAGCATCTTATAACTGCAAAAGCACGTCATAACAAATTCCAACTACAAAATAGATTTGTATGGACAACATGAAACCACAGTGAGACACCAGAGGTCTGGGTGAAAACTGGCTAATATACAGTACACACCATCTAAACATTACTCCACTCACTATTCTTTTCCCTTCATAATTCCTCTTGTCTATTCACACGTTCCTTCATTTAATTTCTCTCTCTTTCTATCCTCTTGGACTTATTACAGGCATGTTTCCCCTTAAGGATGGCTGGAGGAAAAGACACCTTCCTTTCCCTGGTGGATCTCGTCTTTATCCCTCCATCTTCATTTCCTCCGTCCAAACATCAGCTCTCTTACAACAATATACAAATATCCAATCTCCCAAAATGGACAAAGCATACAACCACAGAGGGATCAATTCCACCCCATCATGCATCTGACTGACAAACTTAATCTTTTGGACATTTCTACTTCCTTGTAATGATGTACGGATGCAGGGAGTGCTTATGAAATTGAGCCAGAAGGAACCAACCGAACATTGACCCACACACACATGTAATTCAGCTGTTTATTTATCAAACTTCAGCAGATGATTTGAAGAAGTAATCTGACCATTTCAAGTTGGTGGTATCAAGACAATGGCATCTTTTGTTGGCAGTGTAGATGTGTGTGTGGACAATAGGCTTTTTGTCTACTTTGCTGATATTTATTAGAAAGGGGTGTGAGGGAAATGGACATTCAAGTTTGTGATATTATTTCTGCAATATATCTCTTTTAAAGAAGCCATTGAAAACAAATAAGAAAGTGCATATTTGTTCTTGTATGTTGTAACTGTATTAAAGAGCCCCTATTATGGGTTTTTGAAAATGACCTTCCATGCAGTGTGTAACAGCTCTAAGTGAAGTGAAATATCCAGCTAAGACTTAAATCTGAAAGTGCGCTGTGTTTAAAAATATTGATTCATCTACAAAAGAGTCAACACAGAGTGGTTCAAATGAATCATGGGGGTAACAAGTCTTTAGCCGTGTCAGCGTGACGTTGATACGGAACTCAAGCCACGCCCATTTGTTGCACGTGCAGACCTGAGAAAATTGAAACCTCCCAGCCCCGCCCACAAACACTTTAGAAAGGAAAAGAAGATGACAAACACTGTAGCAGATCCCGGTTGAATCATGTCACATAGACGCTGTGCTCTGAAGTGCAAAAATACCTCAGCTTTATAGCCCAAGCCTTGTGCTGTGTTCTCGTCATTTTTCTGATGAGTGCTTCAGCAATCTACACGGTTACAACGGGGGATTCATCAGCCGTTTGTTAAAGGATCAAAAAAGACTATTGATGTATGGGACTTTGTCAGAGCTTGACAGGAACTTTACAGTACACAGTTCATGGATCAGTTCCTTCCTCCATTTCACAAGTGTAAGTACCTTTAGTGCAATTAAAATGGTTGCTTCCTTGTTTTCTTTAGTTTGCAAATTATGTATTTAATTATGTTTTGTTACTTGTAATCACTCCACGCGGCTTGTACTGTATCTGGTTAACTCTTTATATTCTCATATCGTGTCTAAAACCATGTTGAAAACATGACGTGTGCCGCTTTGTTTCAGGATTTAAATGTGTTTGTGAGCTCCCGATCAACTGCTATTTGTCATTGCTATGGCCACCGTCAGCTGTTCCTACACACATGCAGCGGTCAAGTTTCAAAATAGTTCAGCTTTTGCCACTGTGTGGATTAATACTGAATGTGTGTCATGGTTAAGAATAGAGCAATATGCTGGTGTTAAACTGCATTGCTTTAATGCACTCCTGCATTGGGCTCACACATACACTCTGCACTGTGACTACTTCACCACTGTTGATAAGCTGTGGTGGCGCTTCTCTCTGTCTCATGCTGAACGCAGTCAATCATATGTGAGTCGTTGGAATAATTAGGCAAAAGTAAATGCATATTATAAGACAATGAAAGTGCTTTTTGACCTTGCATGCATATCAGCCTGTTGTTGGAGACCCCCAAAACCAAAATATCACCATTTTAAATGCATAATAGGGGCTCTTTAAGCAAATCCATTTGCACTTAAAATATAAAAGGAACTTATTTATATCAGGCATTCCCAAACTTTTCAGCCCACGACCCCCAAAATAACCCCCACGACCCCCAAATTCCTTGCAGGTGGTTATAAATATACAAACTTGTGCACACAAAAATAGGCCGATATTAACACAAGCATATTGACAACACAAAAAAGCCCAACAGTCTAACAACCATATCATTTTTATAGTCATTTGCTAATTTGTTTAATTTAATATTAACCTCAACTAAAGAGACTGGTGGGCACAATGTTTTTAGCACAAGTCTATTCTTGGTTTAATTTTGGAGATCGCCACTCAGAGATCATTCTCAATGTTCAGTTGTGGCCTGTGTTTATTTTTAATGTATTTAATTGCCATAAAGTTTAACCTGGTGCTATAAAATCAACCTGCTGCAGCTGACACCATTGCTGTGTTGTTAATCCAACGTAAACACGCCAATCCTATGAAAAAAATACTTGAAAGGCTGATGGCTTTTCATTTGCATGTTGTTGTTTTTTATATAACTATTAAATATTTTTATCTTCTGTGGGTTATGAATAAAATATGGTAATTGTAATAGTTTCATCAAACTTATTTGACTTTTGAATATCACCAAGCAACCCCTGTCATTGTTCCACGACCCCACACTTTGGGAACCACTGATTTAGATAACTAACTCTCTAGATTTTCTAAAGAAAATGCTTGTAGACATGATGAGCGTAGCGTGTGAAGTGTTGCTATGTGTTGATATGGTGCTTTATGAAGTATTTGTTTATAATGTCCTGCTGTTACTTTGATATTTTCACATTTGATAAAAATGCATATCATAAAAATCTCCATAATATCTAAATTGTGATATATCCATGTAAAGCCTTATGTTTTATATAGCAAACATTTGCAGGTGTTAGATTACATATAAAAACATAAGATATGACAGTTTTTTCAATACATTTAACAAGTTTCCTAAACTCTTAACATGGTTAGCACAACATCCATCTTCGTGGGCTATACAATTAACACATTTCTTGTTGCTTTGACACAAAATGCATCCAGTTAACACCAATTTAAATTGCTTGAACTTCATTTACACACAAGCTCAACCAAGATCAAAACAATGTCATTTTACAGCCAAATTTATAAATGCTTTCACACTGTATGTCAGAACAGATAACGTCATGTTCTAAACAAAACTTATATAGGCTAAAGTCAAAGTGAACAGCTGTCCATACCGTGAATTGAAACACAAATATATTCCCTGTATTTTGTACAAATGCAGAAGACTGGGCAGAATAGAAGATTACTTTGTTTTTTTTATTATAATTGCGGTGCTTTTTCTGTTTGTATATCTTGCAGTAATGTCCTTTTGCAAATAAAGTCTGTACTGCAGCAATTCTTTGTCTGTATTTTTTTTTTTACATAAACATAAACATGTACAATATATAAAGCTACTCTCGGATGGTCATTCATTTTTTGTACTGAATTTCTGCAGCAAAAGAAACAACATTAATGCATTTACTAATCCCAACAAAACACAAATGTAGAGAGGCTTCAAATATAAGGGAAGACCTGACACATAAAATAATGCAGTTTCTGTAATGCCAGCTGATGAGTGTGTTTTTATTGTCAATGTGTTATGATTGACTAAATGTTCCTGTTGGAAGAGAACATGTGTTAGTGTTTTGAATAATTATCTGATTTGAAACATGTTTGCAGTGTTTTGTTAGACATAGACTATTGTGTTAGTTTATTATTGTGTTTTGAACATTAGTTTTGGAGTTTAGTTTACAATGTGTGATTTTGAGCATGAAATTAACCGTTTTGACAATTGTGTGCTTTAGGTGTGTTGGTGTGTTAAGAGTTTAGCAAACTTGTTAAATGTATTTAAAAAACTGTCATAGCCATGGTAAAAAACTGTAATAGCAATATAGATTAGTATATTTCTCTTATGTTGCTTAAGACTTCACAGCAAAAAAATAAATAAAAAAGGTAATATGAATGCAAAGGTGTAATTCTTTAGAATTCAATTAACACAACTGTATCTACTTAAACAATCTAGGCCTTTGGGGAACAATATGTCTGTTAAAAACACAAATTAAAGTTTCATATATTAATATTTTAATCAACTGTTTCTGACATAGATTTCTTTACCAATATTATCTCTGATGATAACTACCTAAACTATATTCCTGTTCACAATTTAACCCTTTTAATGTCACTGTTAATTTTATATATAAAAACCCAATACAATATATTACTTTCCATACATGTATACTAAATATTGAGTTACAAGTAAATGATCAGAAACATTCATTTAGATTTTTTTCACATTACACATTCACATTTTTTCACATTACACATTCAAATATTTATACTGTACTAAAGGTCTCATTGTATACATACAAAACAAAGTCTGATATCCATACCAATAAACCAAGTTGCTTTCAAGTTGAGTTAATATTCGCACATTCATATTCGCTCAGACTTTGTGTGATGTTTTTGTTTCTGTAAAACCCTCTCTGTTTTCTGACCTAAAGCATAAGTCAGCTGCTGGTCAAAAGGAAAAGCTCTTGTGTTGACAGCTGTATTCAAACGAATACTGTATTCAAAAAACTGAGATTTAAATATTAATCCCAAAGCAATTAGGACAATTTGGAGAAATCACATAGCGAACATAATAACTCTACTTAATTGCTATTGAATTGAGTACAAAAAAGAAACAAAAAACACTTAAAAGACATAACAAATGAAAAGAACTATTAAAAACCGGGCTTGAAATGGAAAGAATGAAGTGGATGTGTCTGTAATGTGGTGTTTCTGCATGTGTATTTATGAAAGAGAGAGAGAGAGAGAGAGAGAGAGAGAGAGAGAGAGAGAGAGAGAGAGAGAGAGAGAGAGAAAGAGAGAGAGAGAGAGAGAGAGAGAGAGAGAGCGTGCAAATGGAGACATTCTATGATGGCAAAATGAAATTTAGCGATTATATGGAAAATGCTTGATTTCTTCTGACTTTTGTTCCAACTTGCATGTCAAACGACAGCACAGACACAACAAACCTTTACCATGAGCATGGAAACCCCCAAATAAGTGTGCACTGTCCCAGCCTGAGGAATTAGGATGACTTAAAATGCATAACAAGCCTCATTCAAAATGCTGCCATCCTAGAAGCTCACATGTTCCTGCTAGTAATGCTGTCTGCTTTGGCAATCAAAACGAACATTCATCTCCAGACAAAACATCCAGTGATTGCTGCCGATCTGTCACATAACTGCAGACCTAATGGTGTCCCAGAGAGGCCTAGTGGAGCTGGGCTTTAAAACTCACCTCTTTCAGCTGCCCTGGACATGTTCCAACTGGAGGAGGACACAACGCTCGGGTCGGAGGGAATCTCTGCGTCTGTAGACACAAAGACAAAAGAGACAATCAACACACACATTTCACATTTTGCTGGTATCATAGTATATTGATCTATTGTTTCAATATTCTATTGTTGGATCTTTTATATTACTGCCATGACAACCCTTGGAGAGATTTAGTAATGTAATGAATATATATACACTACCGGTGAAAAGTTTGGGGTCAGCGGGATTTTAAATGTTTAAAAATAAGCTCATCCTGCTCACCAAGGCTGCACTATAAAATAACTGTTCAAAAGTAGTTTAGAATTTAATTTAATAATTTATTTTAGTGATTTTAAAGATTAATATTCAGCTTCATTACTCCAGTCTTCAGTCACATGATCCTACATAAATCACCCTAATATTAATTATTATTATTATTATTATTATTAATATTATTATTATTATTATTATTAATGGTAATAGTAATAAAAGCAATAATGACTCGAGTAATCATTTCATTTGAAACAACATACAATGAGAAAGCAGTTATTTAAACCCCAAACTTTTGACGGGTAGTTAGTGTTGATGTTTTTTGTATTAGTGGCATAGGTCTGCTATGCTGCTGCTTGTACACAGGCTTGCTATGGCCAGTATATTTATAGACATGATGTCTGAGAATATAACACACTGCTGTGGCAAACATAACATACATTTATCCTCTCTAGCAGATCTATAGACAGGTGGAGCTGGGGTGGAAGAGGGTATCCAACACCATGCACAGTCTGTTAAAGCAAAGCTCACTGGCTATTCAGGTGATGACAACCAATCAGTTACACTATGTAGTTGAAAGTTGATTGGATATCAATAATTCTATCAAAAATCCTTTGAAATTTTTTTGTAAACATTAAGTAAAATTCAATTCTTCCAAATTCAAAATAGAAATGTTAGAATACATGTTTTTAATCTATATACAGTAAATTAAAAAAAGGTTCAGATGTTTTCACTTCAGAAGAGTAATCAATATTTGGTGGAATATTATTATCAATATTATTAAAGTAAATAATTTTCACTTATGTTATTGTGATTAATTTTCATTTTCTAATAAAAAGCAAAAAATCAGTTTTTATTTTGAGATTTTAAAGTAATATAAGAACTGTTATAAGAAAAATATAATATTTTACACCTAATAAATCCAGTAAATCCATAGATACTAAGAATTTTATATCTTAAACATTTTAAAAGACCATCAGTAGTATAACTCAATGTAGTCAGATAGATTTAGGGTGTTTTCACACTTGGTTCAATTGCCTGGACCGAACCCAAGTTCAATTGTCCCCCCTTGCCACTTTCTCGGCTGGTTTGTGTTCACACCGTCTTTTTTCCTTCTAAACCCCGGTACTCTTGCATTATCAAGCTGCTGTTTTGTGTATAGCTGTTGCTAGGTGATGGCCATGAAAGCAAAGCGCCAAAATGGAGACGTCTGCATATAGCAGTCATTCTGCTTTTACTGCTTTTATCTTTTGGTTGCATCTACCTGCCGCAAAAAAAACATTAAAAACGTTCAGAACATTACACGATGTCTGCAGAAGTCGTTTTTGGTGGAGACCAGCAGACATTAACACTGTTTGAACTGGGTCAGTTCCGCTTGTCACCAAGGTAGGTGATACACAGACATACACACACACACGAATGAACGTTACTTCCGTCACTTCCGTTGTTTGGTATGATTGCATTAATATCAGAAGTGAACCATACCAGAGTTTACACAAACCATACCCCAGACCACCTCTTTCAGGTGGACTCGGGTACGATTCACGGGTGCGCATCGAGTTCAGAAGACACGTTCACAATGACTAAACATATCGTACTTTGACGTCAAACCAATTTGGGTGCAGACCAAAAGTGCCTGGCTAACATTATAAAACTACTATAAAGTTAATGTAAGTTAAAAAAAACAGCAACTCCAAACCTATATAATGTACACACATTAGGAATAAAAACAAAATGAATGGCCTTAAGGTGGCCTTTATACAGTAGGTAAGACCAATTTAGTTGGAATAAAATGCATTGACTGCATTACACAAAAATAAGACGTGCTCTATAAAAACATGACTGTTTGATCAATTGCGGCATTGTGTGGCCAGATATTTTTGTATAATGACCATTAAACTGTAACATCTACTGGAGACAAGTTAAAGAGAAGAAGACTTGTGTGGTTTATTGGAATGACTCAAATGTAACAAACATATGCAGACAATTTTGTCACAGACATTTATTAAAATTATATCAACCTTTCTTGCTTATTTATTTATGTAATAAGTTGCACAATGTACAGTGAGCCAGTGATTATAGAGTGAAACGGTCAGGTTTCAGAGATGTAATTTATTTTTTCTATAGCAAACTATGGCATTTCATAGAGGAACTTGAGCAGACTACAGAAACTACTGAATATTTCACCAATCAGAGAGTCACTCTGAAAAACACATGCCAAAAAAAGATCTTTAGCCCTGCCCACTCCCAAGGATCATCAAGAATAACCTACAATCAAACATGAACTATGACATTTATATATATATAAACAACAACTTTTTATGAATAGTTTTATATTTCTCCATAATTTTTAAATAAAATTCTGTTATCCATAATGTTTTAGTAGAATTGATGTTCTTTCCTATAATTACAGGAAGTGCAGAATTATTAGGCAAATGAGTATTTTGACCACATCCTCCTCTTTATGCATGTTGTCTTACTCCAAGCTGTATAGGCTCGAAAGCCTACTACCAATTAAGCATATTAGGTGATGTGCATCTCTATAATGAGAAGGGGTGTGGTCTAATGACATCAACACCCTAAATCAGGTGTGCATAATTATTAGGCAACTTCCTTTCCTTTGGCAAAATGGGTCAAAAGAAGGACTAGACAGGCTCCGAAAAGTCAAAAATAGTGAGATATCTTGCAGAGGGATGCAGCACTCAACAGGGTTGCAAGCAGGTGGACAAACCAAACCAAAAACCAAGGCACAAAATAACTGCCCATGAACTGAGAAAAGTCAAGCGTGCAGCTGCCAAGATGCCACTTGCCACCAGTTTTGCCATATTTCAGAGCTGCAACATCACTGGAGTGCCCAAAAGCACAAGGTGTGCAATACTCAGAGACATGGCCAAGGTAAGAACGGCTGAAAAACGACCACCACTGAACAAGACACACAAGCTGAAACGTCAAGACTGGGCCAAGAAATATCTCAAGACTGATTTTTCTAAGGTTTTATGGACTGATGAAATGTGAGTGAGTCTTGATGGGCCCGTGGCTGGATCGGTAAAGGGCAGAGAGCTCCAGTCCGACTCAGACGCCAGCAAGGTGGAGGTGGAGTACTGGTTTGGGCTGGTATCATCAAAGATAAGCTTGTGGGGCCTTTTCGGGTTGAGGATGGAGTCAAGCTCAACTCCCAGTCCTACTGCCAGTTTCTGGAAGACACCTTCAAGCAGTGGTACAGGAAGAAGTCTGCATCCTGCATCAGAAAAACATGATTTTCATGCAGGACAATGCTCCATCACACGCGTCCAAGTAGTCCACAGCGTGGCTGGAAAGAAAGGGTCTAAAAGAAGAAAAACTAATGACATGGCCTCCTTGTTCACCTGAACTGAACCCCATAGAGAAGCTGTGGTCCATCATCAAATGTGAGATTTACAAGGAGGGAAAACACTACACCTCTCTGAACAGCGTCTGGGAGGGTGCGCTTGCTGCTGCACACAATGTTGATGGTGAACAGATCAAAACACTGACAGAATCCATGGAAGGCAGTGTCCTTGCAAAGAAAGGTAGCTATATTGGTCACTGATTTGTTTTTGTTTTGTTTTTGAATGTCACAAATGTATATTTGTGAATGTTGAGATGTTATATTGGTTTCACTGGTGAAAATAAATAATTGAAATGGGTATACATTTGTTTTTTGTTAAGTTGCCTAATAATTATGCACAGTAATAGTCACCTGCACACACAGATATCCTCCTAAAATAGCTCAAACTAAAAACAAACTAAAAACTACTTCCAAAAATATTCAGCTTTGATATTAATGAGTTTTTTGGGTTCATTGAGAACATGGTTGTTGTTCAATAATAAAATTAATCCTCAAAAATACAACTTGCCTAATAATTTTGCACTCCCTGTAAACAATGCCAGCTATTTAAAAAATCCAGCTTCAGTTCAATACTGAACACATTTACTTTTTATGAGAGCTATGCTAAAACATACAGCAAGAATGTGAAATTAAAGACATGGTCATGTTGCTATTAGCGCTCCGTGTGTGTTCAGGAGCGTGCAGGTAAACCTGTCTCTAATATATGAAGATTACAGACTTGTTACTGTACAAAGGACATTTTATTATAGTGTAGCTGCACAATATGGGCAAGTGTTGACAGGTTCAGAGTTAGTGATGCTCATCTTACAATGGCCCCCTTTGAGCTAGACCAGGGATATTTTCATCATTTTACTACAGAACACAATAAACAATGGAGTGGGGCAGTACATCAGTCCAAACTGAGGTGCAAGGTGCTCCAGGAATGTATGGCATCGCTTTCTTTAGTGCTTAACCAGGTAGAAATACAGGAGCAACACCATGAACAGCTTAAAAAACATACAGCAGAAGCGTATATTTTATGCTGATGTCAACTGGCAGCCAACTGAGCTATATCTGGAAATAGGAGAGATATGATCACGTTTTTTTGCATTCAACAGTTTGGTTGCAACAGTTTAACTAGCTGCAACAATGAAGTAATGTCCTGAGAGCATTGACAGCAATACAGTAGTCCAACTGAGACAAAATACTGCAAAAAAAACTACTGCACCGATCTAGTTGCCAAATATCCGTTCCGGGTCAAACACAACCCCCAGATTACTTGTTTGGTCTTGCAGGAAGGCCAACCAGTGACCCAAATAAGTAACGGTATCCAAGCATGCTCTGGCAGGTCTAAAAATCATCACCACAGACTTTACCTGGTTTACAGAAGCAGACTGGTAGCCATCTAGCTCTTAAATTATTCTAGAAACTTAAAAACTGATTAAAAATTATTCTTTCATATCTAAAGAAAGTAAATGTGTTCATTATCAGCCTTAAAATGGCCATAATGTTTAAAATTTTAACCCAGAGGCCTTCGGTTTAGTCCCTGATTTGGCAGGGGTTGCCAAAGCAAAATGAACCGCCAACTACTCTGGAATATTTTACGCAGCTAATGCCCTTCCATCTGCAACTGGGAAACACCCATACACTCATACCCTACGGCCAATTTTGTTTACCCAATTCACCTATTCCATGTCTTTGGACTGTGGGGGAAACCGGAGCACCCAGAGGAAACCCACGTGAACATGAGGAGAACATGCAAACTCCACACAGAAATGCCAACTGGCCCAGCCGGGACTTGAACCAGCAACCTTCTTCCTGTGAGGCAACAGTGCTTACCACTAAGCCACCGTGCTGCCCCCAGAGGCATCGTATACTGTACAAAGAAAAAAAAAAGGTGTCCAATTATAGAACCCCGAGGAACCTCACAGGTAAAAGGTGTCAACAAAGTCAACAAACTTCACTGAAAAATCAAGATGAGAGCTGAGAAATACCACATTCATAAACCTCTACACTTATGAAACCTTTTTTGTCACATCCAGTAAGCATTTTTCAAATGTACGTAGTTAAAAGTTGCACAATCAAGTATAACTTTAATCTATATAAATTTGAAAAATTGTTACTGGCTATAGAATAGTTTTCCTAGATAGCTGCTGAGCAAACTGACTGACTTGGTTTGAAAAAAAAAGTTATTTGGTTAGACTGACAGCATAATCTTAAGCAAACTCTAAACAGCATTCATACACTCTTACAACCTTGAAGACAAAGACTTTGGTCAATGACAACTACCAAAGCAAATACAAGCTTGAGTGCGTCTCTATGTAAAGTAGAGCTCTGGTAATGGATCAGACAGACTCCCTGCTGACTGGCTTACATTGAAGGATAAATCTCCAGTGTGCTGACAGTCTCCAAGCTCTGCTGGAACTACGGTGAGGGAGGGGGTCCCATTTGTGGATATATCGTTCCACCTAGTTCCATGAACGCCAGATTCCATTCAGGAAGGGTCATTTAAAAAAAATACACCATTAAAATATATGCTATTTTGCTCCAATTTTTTGTTAGATGACTATGGTGCAGTATTTTATGAAACCATTTGTCCACAAAGTTTCTTTCAAAACTTAGGGAGAACAAAAGCAGAATGTACAGAGAAACTTAAATACATTGTAATACTAAAATTAAATCAAATGATAAAATAAATTATATTTAACACCAACAATAAATTTGATAAAATTAAATATACCATAAACTTACAGTTGAAGTCAGAATTATTAGCCCCCCTTTGATTTTTTTTCCTTTTTAAATATTTCCCAAATGATGTTAAACAGAGCAAGGAAATTTTCACAGTATGTCTGATAATATTTTTTCTTCTGAAGAAATAATTTGTTTTATTTCGGCTAAAATAAAAGCCGTTAAAAATTTTTTTAAAGCCATTTTAGGGTCAAAATTATTAGCCCATTTAGGCGAATTCTTTTTCGATAGTCTACAGAACAAACCATCATTAGATAATAACTTGCCTAATTACCCTAACCTGCCTAGTTAATCTAATTAACCTAGTTAAGCCTTTAAATGTCACTTTAAGCTGTATAGAAGTGTCTTGAAAAAATATCTAGTTAAATATTATTTACTGTCATTATGGCAAAGATAAAATAAATCAGTTATTAGAAATGAGTTATTAAAACTATTATGTTTAGAAATTTCTTGAAAAAATCTGCTCTCCATTAAACAGAAATTGGGGAAAAATAAATAAACAGGGGCCTAATAATTCAGGGCGGCTAATAATTCTGACTTCAACTGTATATGTCAATTAATACCAACATTTTATATGACCAAATTATAAAAATAATGACATTTATTTACGTTCAGAATTGTTGCAAATCTAGTTTTAGTTTTAGTTTTAGTTGCATCTAGTTTTACCATTGCTTTCACAATGTAAAGAATTTTTGAATATGAATCTAAATGTGCACTAAAATCAAGCTCTACTATATTTTCCACCTGTGTAGAGTGTTCCAAACTTGTCACTTATAAACTTCCATGATGACTAGTATGCAGTCTTAAAAGGAAGCACATTTAATCAACAAGAAAGCTCCCAGCTTCGAACAGCGCTCTAGTGGTGGTGTGAAATAAATACACAAATCTGTGAGCTAGAGAGTGAAAGGGTGTAGAAAGAGACAGACAAGCGTTAAAGTGTGAACACAGAGGTGTTATTACATTAACTGGGTGTTAATTTAATGTTAAATATGCCTGGTGTTAGAAAACATGCCACTTTAACGAGCTGCTGATATACACACACACACACCTGTTAGTGCCAATGAACTGTCTTAAGTGAAAAGTTTCACACACACACACACAAACATATATACGCACATACACTACCCTCACTGGGGTAGAAAAGCAGCAGCTGCAGGGGCAGGTGGTTTAATGCCTCTCTATGATGACATTGACTACAACTGCAAATTACACTCATTAGTAATGTATCTATGACAGGTCACTTCATCTGCTCATTACATTATGACCATTACTCATTACGGCATGACCTGTCACTTTCACTTGTGTCATCCAAGTGTGTGTCCAAGTTAAGATCATCTAAATATAAAATTCCCAGTGTCATATTTCAGTAAAATTTTATGGTATAATAATCATCGATTTTTAAAGCGACCCTATATGTATTTTTACAATTTGCTAATTTTGTTTTGGAGTTCTTCTACTAAAGGTTTACATGGATCACAAACATTAATTTTCTTATAACATTTCAGCATTACATTCTTTCTCACAGTGTCTGACACAGAAGGATCTGCTCTCTCTAAACCCCTCCTCTCTGCTCTGATTGGTCAAACTAAACACATGAAAATATCAGAATTTGCGCTCTAAGTGCTTCCTTGGCACAGTTATACATAGTTATTGGTGATATGTGCTGGGTAACTAGTTACATGTAATAGTGTTATGCAATTTAATTACTAAATAAATGTAATTCTAATGGTTTTGATACTTTTTAAGATGATTTTTCAAAGAATAAGTAGATGCCATAGTTTTCTGTCATAGCTATGAGAATATTTGATTAAAATAATTGTATCACACCTATTAAGAAACTTCTCAAGACTTATCTTTTTACCATTGCAATTTAGGTTGATTATTTTTGTCAATTTAATCATTCAGTTTCATTGTTCATTTTTTATTTTCTTATTGTGGTGTTTTACTGTTTTTTATTGTTTTGCTTTGTTACTGTTTGCCTTGTATGCCTTGTATTGCTTTGGGTCTGAGAAAGTGCACTATAAATAAAATGTATTATTAGTAGTAGTAGTAATAGTGTAACTACTTTTTGTTACACTTTGTCATTACTTTGATTAATCCCTGATTCATTTCTAAATGTTTTCTGCTGTTTTCGAGCATTTAAAGCATGTATGTTTACTATTATAGTATATTAAACAATACAGGTGTAACGGTTCACTCTGGGCCTAAAGAAGATTTTACAGTTTAAAGCATTTATGTCAAATGCTTTTGAGGGGTTATTGTTAAATTGTCTCTATTATATTTTGCACAATAATATATAAGAGTGTTTGTTAACCAAATGTCAGTGATCATTGAAAAAAACTTATTTTATGTATACGTGTTACATATATTAAATAGTCAGGGTTTTTCGTATTCAATTTTTATTTATTTAGATGTTGTTTTACATGCATTATATTTAAATTTTACAAAGAAATATGCAGCATTTAAGAAATAAGAGTGCATTTGTTCATTTCCAATTTGTCTAAACTTATTTTCTTAAATAGATTATCTTGAAAAAATCTTATCCTGAGATCATAATTGTGAATCATATCACATTGTGAGTTGAGTGAATCATTACATCCCTACTTAACAATGATTACTATGAAACTTTCCAAAATCCACTGAATTAGGATAATAATAAATTTGTTTTAAAGCACAAACATCAGAAAATGAGCACCTCATTTTACTATGAGCTCATTTTGAGGTTAAATATACTGATTTTAGATCATAAGATATAGTTTAAAACAGTCCAGAGAAGTGGCATTACTGATGCTGAGTAGACCTTTCCATAGCTTAGGCGAACTGTACGAAAAAGCTCTACCAGCCATGGTTTTAAGTTTACAGCATGGCTGATACAGTGTAAGTCCAGATGCAGAATGAAGACTCCAGGTGGGAGTGGCAAGAGTTACCAGGTCACAAATGTAGTCAGGTGCAACCCATGCACTGCTTTATATGTTAAAATCAAAGTCTAACTACGTTTTAAAAGGACAACATGTAAAGGCTGGTTTATACTTCTGCGTCGAATGATCGGCGTGACCCACGGTGCATGCCTTGCACGTTACCGTGCATTTATACTTGTGCGTGCTGTTTGTGTTGCACTGCAATAACACTTCTAAAACGCTAGCTGGCAGTGAGGTTTTTTTGTTCCTCTGTGTTGTGTTTCTTGGCCGGTGTTTTTTTTTTCTCTGAATGCTACCTTAATGTACAGTACAAGTAGCTAAAAGTCGCTCATTTAGAGGCGGGAACCAGCAGACGTGCGACAACTTTAATCATAAGGTAAACACAAAACAAAAGTTTCCATCTGGAGCTCCTTCACAGGACTCCACACTTGTAAATTCTCACTCCAATGGATTCGCATGACTCTCAGCACCGCCCACACTCGTCATCGATACCAAGCCGACCAATCACAGAGCTTGCGCTACGCATCGTTGTGACGTGTAGTTACATTTTTTGAGAGGTGCACATCAGTGTCTGCGTGGGGTATGCAACCGTGCGAAGGCTGCGCTGGACCATACGTGTGCACTTGATGCAGAAGTATGCATCAGCCTTAATCTGTAACCTACTACATTGATAATGTAAAACTGACTCTGCATCCTGTCAACATCAAAGTTTACTTTTGGAACTCTCAGAAATAAAGGTACAAGAGCTGTCACTGGGGTGGTACCTTTTCAAAAGGTACATATTTGTACTTAAAAGGTATATATTGGTACCTCAAAGGTATATATTAGTACCTAAACATTTTAAGAGGTACTCTTTTGTACTTCTTAAGTACTAAAACCCTTGAGGTATTGATAATTACCCTTTTAAGTACAAATATGTACCTTTTAAAAAGGTACCACCCCAGTGACAGCTCTTGTACCTTTATTTCTGAGAGTTCCAAAAGTAAACTTTGATGTTGACAGGATGCAGAGTCAGTTTTACAGTATCAATTCAGAGTCTTCATCTTTTAGAAATGCAGAAAAAGTAGATTTGCTTTCGCAGAGCTGAAAACCTATTTAAACATTTGAACAACAAAACCAATTTATTTCAGACTTTACCTAGATATTGTTCTCAAACAGTAAATAAAGCCTATAAACTAGAATTATGCGTATTTTATGAGCTTATGTATTACTGTACTCAAAGTAAGACCCGAATTACTGACAACTCAAATCAGGCAGCTCAGAATAATTTATTTCTATTTGGGGAAACAATAACTTATTATGCACTACTGCACACTACATGAAAGGTAATATCCGAAAAAGCACAGAAGGGAGTCTTTAAGATGACTATTTAAACTAAACAAGCACACACACACGCGTAACATTTTCAGTAATGTCTGCCATAAGTTTACCTATTGAAACTCATCTGCCACAATAACAATATGAGTAACTGAATTATTTTAATCTGGGGGCATTTACAACAAATGTTTTTAGATGTAATGAATAGTGAATTATCTAATTAGCTGATCAGTATGCTCATATAATTAATCAGATATTTTTTCTTTCCTTTTAAATGACAGCCCCATTTATAATATGCTAGCATGTGTGACACAGGTCAGCTGAAAATATCAAAAGAGATGAAGTGCAGTTTTTTACTGCAGTCAGCCCACATCTGCAAGCTACCCATCATTAGCTAATCATGACATATTAGACAAATTGCAGTGTAATTTGGAGATTACCTTTCTAATGTTGCCAAACAACAAAGGCAGCTTTAATTGGGAACATTTGTTAATTATAACCTTAAAAGAAAGCAGTACACCTGAGAAATCATGTGAGAAAGCACAGGAAAGCAAGTCTCCGGTAAAGCATTCATAATAAGCACATGCATCTGACAAGTACATAAAACTTCCAGGTCTCAGGACTGTTTATCATACTCTTTCTCTGTACATTTTGCAAGATTACAACAATAAATATACAAAATATGATATTTATATTGATTAAAATATTGATTCTCAACATTCTTCAATATTTTACCTAGATAATGCTGTTCTTACAATATGAAAAATCAATAAAGGTGATAATATGATGTTCAGTTGAGATTCAATATCAACTGTGGTCTAAAGGATTTTTTCAACACATTTTAAACAATATAATAACCAATTAATAACCCATTACTGATAAATAATTTATTTTGTCATTGCCATGATGATGACAGTACATACTTTACCAGTTATTTTATAAGACAGTAGTATTCCCAGGGTGCTCGAGGGTTCATTGGAATAGGTCCAACCAGTCCACATGTGTTTTGTGGACTTGGAGAAGGCATTCAACCGTGTCCCTTGAGGCATTCTGTTGAAGGTGCTCTGGGAGGTCTAAGGTGCTCTGTTGAGGACTGTCTCGTCCCTGTATGAACAGAGTAGGAGTTTGGTTCGCATTGCCGGCAATAAGTCAGACTTGTTTCCAGTGCATGTTGGACTCCGGCAGGGCTGCCCTTTGTCACCAATTCTGTATATAAATTTTATGGACAGAATTTCTATATGCAGCCTGAGGCCAGAGGGGGTCCACAAGATTTCATCTCTGTTATTCACAGACGATGTTGTTCTGTTGGCTTTATCAAACATGGACCTTCAGCATGCACTGGGGTGGTTTGTTGCCAAGTGTGATGCGGCTGGGATGAGAATCAGCACCTCCAAGTCAGAGACCATGGTGCTCCACTGGAAAAAGGTTGTTTGCCATCTCCAGGTTGGAGGAAAGTCCTTACCCAAGGTGGAGGAGTTCAAATATCCTGAGGTTTTGTTCTCAAGTGAGGGAAGTATGGAACGTGAGATTGAAAGGTGGATCAGTGCAGCGGCAGCAGTAATGCCGTCAATGTACCGGTCAGTTGTGGTAAAGAAAGAGCTGAGTCGAAAGCTCTCGATTTACCGGTCAATCTACTTTCCTACTGTTTGGGTCATATTTAGCTTTGAGTCACGACCGAAAGGACAAGATCTTGGATACAAGTGGCCAAAATTTGTTTCCTCTTCAGGGTAGCAGGGTGCACCCTTATAGATAGGATGAAGAGCTCTGTCACCCGGGAGGAGCTTGAAGTACAGCAGCTGCTCCTCCACATTGAGAGAAGTCATTTGAGGTGGCTCGGGCATCAGTTTCGCATGCCTCCTGGACGCCTACCTAGGGACGTGTTCCAAGCATGTCCCACCGGGAGGAGGCCTCGGGGAAGACCCAGAACATGCTGGAGGGACTATGTCTCTTGGCTGGTCTGGGAATGCCTCGGGATCTCCCTGAAGGAGCTGGAGGAAGTGTCTGGGGAGAGAGAAGTCTGGGGTTCTCTCCTAAGACTGCTGCCCCGTGACCCGGCCCCGGAAAAGTGGACGAAAATGAATAAATGAATGAACATTACATTGGTATTGAGCTTTAAGTGCAATTTAAAAGCTTAACTAGGTTAATTACAGTAGTTTATCCAGACAAGTGAGGTTAATTAGCCAAGTCATAGGACAACAGTGTCTTGTTCTATCAATGTTCTGCCAATCAAAAAAAATCTTAAGCTGGCTAATAATATTGATCTTAAAAATTATATTCATTCCTGCCAAAAAAAACACTTAATAAGATGCCATTTCTGGCATATGTTTTTGAATAATTGAATAAATGAGCTGTTTCAGTTAGTTAGTCAGACAGACAGACAGACAGACAGACAGACAGACAGACAGACAGACATCAAGTAAAAGAAAGTCCAGTAAAAAGAAAGTCTAATAGTGAGATCATAATTATTATATATAATTGTGCAGTCCCATTCAAGCCATTAAATAAAATGAACAGCTGGCTTTGCCTATACAGAGAGTTGCCTAATATTCCTGGGTTCGAACGCTGCCTGTCGACCTTAATGAATTATTAGCATAATTACGTCGACACTTGGATGTGAATGGAAAATGTGAAGCTAGCTGAGCCAGAGACAATAAAGCTTTTCTAATGACAGGGAGAATGTAAGGGAAAAGCCCAGGCTGATGATTCCAATAAACTCTTGTGTTTGGAGGTGGGCGTTGAGCCTGGCCCGAATGCTGAGGTTTATTCTGGCTTTGTGCTTCCTCTACTGTCACAACCCTGAAGGAAATACCCTGGTAAACCTGAGTGAGAGAGATTGAGAAGATCCATGGCTGCTTCACCTTCTCAGGTGTCGCCTGATTCATATAAAAGGATCCAGAAGAGTCTACCTGAATTATTCCACCTGACTGCACTACAGGGAACAGGAACCAAAACCACCCCTAAATCCTCCAGCACCTACCCTACCGTCCTGTCTCAGGAAACCCAGCTGTAATGTGATAACCCTGTTCAGGCTCCAGGGACCCAGATGGCGCAGTATAGAGCAGGCGTAGACAGGCTGGAGACTGGGCAGTGAACCAGGGTGAGCGCTGGCCATGGACACTGTAATACAAGGACCTTTCCCATTAGCACAACAAACACCAGAGCAGAGCAAAGCCTGTGATGCAGCTGAAAGTTAGTCCTCTCCTCCAGTTAGCCCTCCTCAGCAAGACAACAGCCAGGCCCACCGAGGGTCAGCCCTCCTGAGAGGTTCAGGAATGAGCTTGCTTTAGCCTCAGGGTGAAAGTACTTAGCTCTTAATAATGGACATCAGCTAACAGCTTTTTTGTGTGTAAAAAAAGTCTAAGAAGACAAAGACTAAATAGGTAGTTTATTGTCTTCAAACATATAATCATTTAATTTAGTTCATGTAGGTGTGACTAAGTAATGCGTGTCTATATAGTTTCTTTTTATAATGACTAGTACACTATCTGACAAAAGTCTTGTCGTTGATCCCAGTTGTAAGAGCAACAAATAACAACTTGACTTCTAGTTGATCATTTGGAAAAGTGGCAGAAGGTAGATTTTTTTCGATGAATCATGTGTTGAACTGCACCTCAATCATAACAAATACTGCAGGAGACCTATTGGAACCTGCATGGACCCAAGATTTTCACAGAAATCAGTCAAGTTTGGTGAAGGAAAAATCATGGTTTGGGGTTACATTCAGTATGGGGACATTCGAGAGATCTGCAGAGTGGATGGCAACATCAACAGCCTGAAGTATCAAGACATTTGTGCTGCCCGTTACATTACAAACCACAGGAGAGGGCAAATTCTTCAGCATGAAAGCGCTCCTTCTCATACTTCAGCCTCAACATCAAAGTTCCTGAAAGCAAAGACGGTCAAGGTGCTGCAGGATTGGCCAGCCCAGTCACCAGACATGAACATTATTGAGCATGTCTGGGGTAAGATGAAGGATTAGGCATTGAAGATGATTCCAAAGAATCTCGATGAACTCTGAGAGTCCTGGAAGAATGCTTTCTTTGCCATTCCAAATGACTTTATTAATAAGTTATTTGAGTCATTGCAGAGATTTATGGATGTAGTTGTCTACGCTCATGGGAGTCATACACAATATTAATGTCTTTTCCACTGCACCATGACTTTATATTTTATACTGTACATAATTTCTGTTAAGTGACAAGACTTTTGTCTAAGCAAAGTCAGACCTTACTGTCCTAATTAAATCATTAAAAATCAAGGCATGGTCATATTTTATTTTGGTAAAATAAGCGTAATCTAGAGGCATTTGCCTTTCAAATAAGCCACTTCTGATACCAAATGATCAACTAAAAGTCAAGTTATTATTCGTTGTTTCTAAAACTTGGATAGGCGACAAGACTTTTGTTAGGTAGTGTAGTGCAGTGCAACCAAGTGTTAATATCAAGCTTGAGGAAATACAAACTCTCATAATGTGATGTTAAATAAAATACATTTCATAGCAAGTACAGTATGTAGGAACCAAAAAATTAGTAGTTGATTAGTCAAAGGCACTATTTTACCAGAGGTGAGTAGAGTATCCAAAATCTACTGTATACTCAAGTAAATGTAATTGAGGACATTTTTACTCAAGTAAAAGTAACAATCTCAAAAGCTACTCGAAAGTAGTTACTTTTAATCTTTTATATAATTTAAACTTAAAATACAAACGAAGGCTTTAATATATTAATTAAAATTTGTAAGAAAGTTATCAGACTTACATAGAAAAAAAAAATCTAAATATTTTACTGAAACTCATACCAAACAATATATTTTAATAAATTATTTATATATAAATGCAGATACTAAAAAATAAACTACCTTCCACGTACATAGCTTTGTTTTATTAGCTCCTTTTTCTCCAGTGAGTAGCTTGGCTACAGTTTAACCACTTTAAATTAATGGTAGCTTATAGCATTTTTCATGACTATTTTGTAGTGTAGCCAACGACTTCTTCAGAACAGCAGTTTGGCTGTAGCTGAACTACCTTAAATTATGAGTAGCTTTTCGCTTGGCGAGCTACAGTTTCAAAGCAGCTTCCTCATCACAGGCTAATGTGTTGCTGAAACAGCAGCGCAGCACACAGGCTGATGGGTATTATATCAGGACATCCCATGCAATCAAGATCAATGGGGGAGATTAGCATATTCCTGAAAGCACCCGGACCACTTCAAAAGACGGCGCAACGTTTACATTCACTCTAATTTCGGCGGCCCTCAGTGATGTTTGGTCAGATGTGCAACGCGTCACAAACATGATATTGCTTTACCATTTAATGACCCATATACTCACACAACGCAATCTCTGGGCATATCGGGTCGCCCTGAGACCTCGCAGGATCGCTTCGGAATGCGCTCTGCTGGTTACCACCTACAGTAGAAGTCATTTGTTTTCTGCTGACAACCTAGAAGAAAGCGATCTACCGGTGCCAGACTGACAGCATGCTGAAATCCAACAGTCTCCTTTCATATTATAAGAATCTGGACACCAGCACACTCTCAGGTGAAGAGAGAAAAGCACGTACCCTGTGATTAGTAACAGCATTGCGAGGGCTTGTCGGAATTTCAAAAGATCCCATATGTGGCTCACAATGATTCACTAAATCAACTGACAGCACAGCAACTTCAACACAATGAGATGAATAGGAACTGGAGATAGCCCAGTTAATGTGAGCTCGTTTAGAATGTCATTACAGTTTAAATATCACGGGAGGCCTGGGGTTTGGTCCAAATCCTCACGATCAAAATTTCCGAAGGATTTTCTCAATTTTTCCCTCAGCTTGATAATAATAATAGGGAGAGCGTAATGAAGAATGTGCGCCACTTGGATGTGAGTCGTGGAGCATCTTAAACCGTTTAAAATCAGTGATTGTTTTCTGCCTAAGGCATGATTGCGGAAAATGACACTGACAAGGAAACGTGTTTGAGGGATCCCAGTGAAGTTTCTGAGCTGTCAATCATTTAGGGCTCAAGCCCCCATGATGCACCTGGTGCTACTCAAATCCTCCATACTAAACTCCAGACCTTATAACTTCCTACATGATGAGAGTTTATATTAAGACTTGAGAAGCATGGCTTTCTTTCCTGGCATAGTTCCTATTAAAGCAGAATGTTGGCATGTACTTTTTTGCTCAACAGTCAATGGGCTTTAGTTTATATCACAGCCATGAACCACAATTGGCTACTAAGTAATTGATATAAGTAATTGAAGAGATTTAGAGTATCCAAAGAGAGTTTCCTACTTAAAAAAAAAAAAAAAGAATTGGCCATTTGTGTGAAAAGCTTAGTACTTATAACTGATTTGTCCTTATTACGTAGGTTTCAAAAAACTATTAATTTAATCACAAAATAAACGAATGGATAGATCGTTTTTCATTAGAATGTTGAAACTATTGTAAGCAAGATGTTCATTTGCTTTTTTGAAGTTGAAAATCTGAAACTATATTCTACGGAAGTCCTAAGAGGCCATGCATTAAAATATTTTTTCTCTTTTGTTTTGTCGTGATCACGACTTACTTTTCTCGTGATCTCGACATAACAAAAACTTGTTATGTCGTGATCACAACTTTTTTTTTTTGCTTTAATTTATTTATTTATGTATTAATTATTATTAATATTATTAGTAGTAGTAGTATAGTAGTAGTATTAGTATTAATATCTGGCAAATGTCAGGACACCGGCCTTGCGAACAGGGAGAGAATAACTGCAGACGCGCATTCGTGCAACACATTAAAGGCGTTCAGAACAGCCATAATATGAGAGCAAATGCTCGTGCTCCTGATTAATGTACATTCATGATTATGTTCATGTATATGATCATTATTTACAATAATTTGCATCAACTGTTACCATTTTAAAACAACTCTATGGCGCATTTTTAAAGTTGTAAATAATTTGCGGAAAGGATCAAAGCAAGTGCAGGATCTTCATCATTCTTCATAATTTAATTCATGCATGCAGCAACTTATTTTGCGCCATATAGAGTTGCCTTAAAATAGTAACAGTTGAGGGAATATTATTCTAAATAATGGTATATAATCAAATACGTGAATATAATCATAAATGTACATTAATCATGAACAGGAGCGTTTGCTCTCATATTATGGCTGTTCTGAACGCCTTTAATGTGTTGCACAAATGCTTGTCTGCAGTTGGGCTATTCTCTCCCTGTTCGCAGGGCCGGTGTAGACTCTCTGGCCAGACATTTGCCAGATATTATTAATAATAATAATAATAATAATAATAATAATAATAATAATAATAATTAATACACAAATGAATAAAAGCAAAAAAAAAATAGTGATTACGACATAACTTTTTGTTATGTCGAGATCACGAGAAAATTATGTCATTATCACGACATAACTTTATTAAGTCGTGATTATGACATAACAACTTTTTGTTATGTCGAGATCACGAGAAAACGAGGTGTTATGTCGAGATCACGAGATAATTAAGTCGTGATCACTACATAACAAGAGAGAAAAAATATTTTAATGCATGGCCTCTTAGGACTTCCGTAATATTCACACAAAACTAACCTTTGTTTAATCTTAATTAAATCTTTGTTTGGTCACACTTTATTTTAAGGTACAGTTCTCACTATTAATAATCCATTAACTATTACCTCAAACTCATGCTGCTTATTGATAGTTAAGAATAAAGTAGTTCGATTTAGGCACTGAGAAAGATTAGGGGTGTATAATAAGATTGAATGCAGAATATTTAAAATTAGGGCTGGGCGATTAAATCGGTATCGATATATATTGACCATACACCATTGTCAATAACAATAAAATGTAATAATATGAAGTTTCGGTATGAAGCGCTATAGTTTTATTTAAATGTGGCTGCTGAGTGCGCACCTTGGAAGGAATGCCAATAAGCTTAGAGTGTAAGTTTGTCATTTCCAATGGAGGCACACAAATTGCATGACACACAAATGGGAGCGACACACATGAGATATGCGCACATTTTCTAGGTACACCTAGTTGAAAAACATCTGAACTTTTCTGAATGCCGTGAGTGCACCACGATTTTATGTAAGTAGAACTAATCAATCTGCTTCACACTTTGTATGGTATATACACATTTCGGTAATAACGGTAGACTAATTAGCCCAGACAAACACAGCACATCCAAACACTGCAGCGGGTTTTACTTTTCTCCATAAACTTGCATCAGAGCTGCAGCAATGGTTTCTCATTTTGTCATCCTCTAATAAAACGGTTGATGGTCGCCTAGTTACGAGAGACGCCAAAGGAGCGCGAGCGCAAATCGCATAGAAAATGTTGTAGGAAGCTCGCACTTGTCACTTCAAGTCAGAATAACAACCCATGCGAAAATTAGTGCCATATAGCAGCAGTGAGGAGATTGTACATAAAAAAGGATTTAAGGATGCCGCCAGAGTGGCTTTTTGGTTTCTTTTCTTGTGCATCCAGCCACTAGCTCCCCATCTGAAAGATTTTTTTAGCATAGGGGGTAATATAGTGATCCAACTTGCTGAATGTATTTGAATAATGATGGCTGGTTCTTTTACTTGAAAGCCCAGATTTGATAATCATAATATCTTTTGTTTACAGAGTTTGAGGTTTATTGTATTATTATTATTCACACCTTAAAGTTTGCTTTGTTCAGCATTTACACTTTACCATTGTACACACTTTGTAACATTTTATTTATCAAGTTTAAGAGTCTCTTTAACACTTATGTTTATTTTATTATAAAGAGATCAGATATTTTGTTCAAATATTTTTGTTTTAGACTATTAAAACTATTTGTCTTAGTAATGTTGGTAAATAAAGTGGTTAAATAAAAAAAATCCTAATATTCCTAAATGTAGTGTTAAAAACATATTAAATAATTATCGATTCTGAATTATATGAAACATGATAGTGTGATATTTTTTTTTGCAATATCGCCCAGCCCTACTTTATATGTACTACTAAATAGCAAATTTCTTATTAATATGCTGTTAATAAGCCACTAGTTACTACTGTGAATTGGTACTTAAGATAAAGTGGATAACACTTAAGGATTCAGAACACTAAAGTGTTACCTTAGTAAATACAGTACCATAAAAAGCTTTCTCAGCTGAAAGAGAAAAACTATAAATATTAAATGTGCATGTCTGTTAAAAATACTTTGAAATAGCCTCAAAGCAAACAGATACTCTTAAAATCCATCATCAAGACCACAAGTCTGACCTCAAAAATGGTGTAAAACCCAACGTATGAGAATTACAGATGAGATAACCCGATTACTCAGCCAAACAAAACCATAATCGAATAAAACACACAGGTGTTTCTGTGTGCTTGTAACTCCATTTCCAAATAGCGACTTCCTTGCCTTTATGCAAAAGTTAATCTCCCTGATTTACGCCAAATCTTGCAGCTGGGAAATGGGAAACAAGTCAGTCACTGGCAATGTGTTGCGCTATCAGCACCAGACACTATTCATGTGGAAACAGAGGAATTTGTGTGCAGAAGCTGTTCGTTTTCAAAACTGCTGCATTGACAGATAATCCATAAACAGACGACTGGGAAACTAATCACATAAAACACTCTGACATTGATCAATACAAGCCTTTTGCCTCCAAACGTGATCCATCGATAGCCGTAAGGCACTATTCGCAAGTCTGCGCAGATGGAATGGAAAACATCTGTGGGCTTAAGAGCCTCTCTCACATACTATGTCTTTGTCACCTGACCCAATGGTGTGACAGTCACGGCAAGATGAACCAGATTACGAGCCAGAACCGTCTATGTTTCCAGTAAAGCGTACAGCCATTTATTATTTCTCCTTTCTTCCAGCCCAGTCTTCCTCTTGTTGCTCAGCCAGCTCTGGAGAAAGTGCCAGTGGGATGTCTACAGCCTTGGCTGCCTCCAGCTTTTTCTCCTGTCAATCACGCAAATGGTCTCTTGATACCGCTACCCTGAAGGGTTAGAGAAATAAGCTGAAGAATTCCACACAACCTTCAGCTGACATAACGAGGAAGACAGCAAAGGCCAAAGAGACCAAAGGAAAGCGGAAAAGCAAGTGAAAGGAACGGAGAGACAGTGACAAAGACTGATAGGGAGAATCAAGGTCAATTGGATAAAATTTAGCCAAAAACCAAAGGATATTCCATCTGGTGCAAGACATTAAAAAAAGACAAAACAAGGGAGAAGTTTTAAGATGACTTTGATTGATTCACTATATTAAAGAATAACATTATTTCTGCTGTTATATGCGAAGTCCTGCTGAGTATTATTCCTCTGGAAAACCACAAAGACTTTCATAAGAAGACAACACAGGGAGAGGCATGCATAAACTGTCAAGTAAAGGAATTGTGAAGAAGTTGATGAAATAAGCTGTACAATTGTAAAACTGGCGGATCAATCTCTGGGGGAAAGTTTATACCTTCAATGCTGGAATACTGTACAAAAGAAGTGAATTCCCTAAATGGCTGGGACACATTGTGTGTAGTCTTTCAGTGCAGAAATCGTATTTGCCTTTCACATATATTTTTTTATTTTGATTTTTTTGCTTTTGAAGGGCACCTGTTTTACCTTTTTTTACAAGATGTTAGATAAGACTTTGGTGTGTCCAGAATGTGTTTGTAAAGTTTCAACTCAAAATGCCCATTAGATTATTTATTATATAATGTAGAATCTGCACGTTTTAGTGTCTGAGTACATTGTAGATGTTTTTGTAGCCTGTGGCTTTAAATGCAAATGAGCAGCTTCTCCCCGCCCACCGTTCCCACGTGCATGTCTGCTTCTCATCATGCACTATGTCAGATGAACAGTAGTCAGTGATGGAGACAGACACAGATGAAGCTGATATAAGGTCATTAGTCAAAAATACCAAGTAAGTTTATTTAATGTATTTGTGGTGGAGTTTAGTCAAGCCTTTCTGAAATGATGAGTCACACATATGCGTGTTTACTGACACCATGCGGCCATGGTGATTATAGCGGTTAAGAATTGCATACTCCCTCTATTACAAACATGCACTGTTTTTAAAACATTTTAAACTTATAAAACTAATTATTGATGAGCAGTTGTAACAAGTGTTTTAATCCCAGTTTCTTTGCAAAAAATGTTCTGTGGACATGTGTATACATGTTACTATGGAGACATGGCACCTGCCAATCAATTTAGTGGGCAGGAAACCACACTCCTACAACACATTTTGGTGGGCCTCAAAATGGGAGGGATTTGGATCCTATTTTAAAATCAGTACATTTAAAAAAAAGACACGTATTGTGTTTATATCACTGCAATATGACAGTGGACACACTATACCACACACAGTTCTGTCCAAACAGCTTACAAAAGAGTATTTTCATCATAGGTGCTCTTAAAAATGCAAGTTTAATTTTAGAGATTTTAAAAACATTTTTTTTAAAGACCTCCATGAAGAAAGTCAAGCTTTTAACATTGTTTACATGTCTTAGCATTGTATAATATGCATAGGGTGTCCATAAAAATCAAAACAAAAGTTTTGTTTTTGTTATGAATACGTTAGTCGATTAGTTAGTGTTCTTCAAAACAATGACAAGAATCTAGAAAAACATATGCATTGAAAACTTACAGATTCTAACTTCCAACAATATGACAAACAATTTCAATAAATCGTTATAAAAAACTCTGCACTTCAACTTCTCATCAGATTTTCTGTCCTAAAACACAAACATTTAACAAATCATATCAACACCCTGCATGGGAAGAGCTTTCATAACCTGTTTCCTTACAATGCTTTTTAAAGTGCTTAGCAATGTAGCCAATCATAAACATGTCTGTAGATTTCTTGAACACAGTGGCCAATTTATTAGGTTTTGTTCAGTGCTGTATGTTCACGAATCCTTTTTATAAAGTGTAGACATGGTGTACAATAAACAAGAGACCGATTGTGAGTATAGAGCACCATATAAAGCATAATAGCAGCACGCCTCCCAAATAATTCTGTGGATTATTTTTAGAATACCGTGATGTGAGATATCCTACAATAGATATGAGATGCATGTTTGAACTGTCATTTGACTAAATAAATAATACAATATTTATTTCAAAGATGTATGAAGAAAGCTTTCTGAAAAATACCATTTTAAATTCTACTAATACACTTAAAACTGTAAAAATACACTGTTTCTGTTAGCAGGTTTGGCCGTTCACTCTGAATTGTGTTGACTTCATCTATTTTGCATCCAGCAGAGAGCACAGTTGGTACTTCATGCACAAACACGTATTTCTTCAGAAATGAGAGACAGAAAAAGACTATCATTTGACTGTTCCTCAGCAGTTGGCTCTTAATGCAGAGGATTTGTCAGTGGGATTCCAGTCTTAATGAAACTTGCATCTTTGGTTATTTGAAGAAAAGTAGATTGCCAGATGGAGACTCGCTGACAGAAGTCACATCTAGTCCACTCTTTGGTGGTTTTCATCAGAGAGTAATGATCAAAAGAATATCATACAACACAAATTACATTATGGCTTAAAAAAACAAACTCTCATCCATAATTTAACAAACAGCTAAATGTGACTTGAGGGGATGAAATAACATGAAGCAGAATTTCTGGACAAGTTTTACTTTATGGTACAGATTTCATATTTCAAAACAGGACCAAAACTAGACATAATGACGAAAAAAAAAAAAAAAAAAAAGTTATTATATCAAGCTGAAATGTATTGCTCATTTAATATTTTCTCAATATTTAAAAAATAATGTAAATATAATTCACTATTCAAAAGGATAGTTCACACAAAAATTAAAATTCACTCACTATTTACTCACCTTCAGGTGGTTTCAAACCTTTATGATATTCTGATAAACACTGAAAAATGATTCATTGGATTTAATCATTTTTTAAATTAAGTGGTTGCAAACAATTTATATGGGCTGAATTTGAACAAAAACAAATTAAATTTAGGAATGTTCAACTTAATTTGTTTGTTTAAATTCAGCTTACATAAATTGTTTGCAACAGTTTGCAATGAACCATTTTTTCAGTGTACAGTAGATATTTTGAAGAAAGCTGAAAACCTGTAACCACTGACTTCCATAATAGGAAAAGCAAATACTATAGAAGTCAATGGCTACAAGTCTCCAGCTTTCATCTAAACATCTTCTTATGTGTTTAACAGATGAAAGAAAGTTAAACCGGTTTGGAAAAAGTGAAGGGTGAGGAAATTATAACAGAATTTTCATTTTTGGGTGAACTATCCCTTTAAAATTTATTTTAGATGTCACGTATGTGTGTGACTGGAAAATATTCGTACAGTCTTTATTTAATGAAAAAATAAAAACAGTAAAATTGTAAAATTATAAGTATAAAATAAGTGCTCTCTAATTGTATTTTTAAAATATAATTTCCTCTTCAAATCTAAATTTTCAGTCCTATAGTCATTGTTCAAGTCTTCAGTGTCCTATAATCCTTTATAAATCATTATAATAAGCTGACTTTGTGCTCAAGAAACATGTTTATTACAATCACAGCTGTAAACTGCTGTAATGCATATTTTGTTTTATAAAACACATAAAATAGTTAAATTTATTTTGTTTTATTATTAGTTTTAAAATGATCATGCAATTAAAAACGGAATTTATTTAATTAAATGCTAATTTAAAATATGTAATTGCTAAAAATACAGATAAAATAAACAAATATACTGTATATACATACATAATTTAAATAAAATGTTATAAAATAAATAAAATAAAAATAATAATGATTACAAATATGTGATATATATATATATATATATATATATATATATATATATATATATATATATATATATATATATATATATATATATATATATATACGAACATGTTATATTTAAATAACTAAATATAACTAACAAGTGTGTGTGTGCTATTATATATGCTCGTCTGCTTTTCATGCTACATAATAGTCCCTAGTGACTGTGGTCATTCTTGCAGTGCCATGAGCGCCATCAATCAGTCATCATTTACATCATTTTTGGGTCTAATGTCCAATTGCATTTACTTTCAGCAGGATTTCTTTTCTGCTGTTCACTGTCTTACTCGTCCTGTGCCAAAGCCATTTCATTTCCTTTTGAATTCAAGTTCTCTTGAGAGTCTCCTTAGTTAACGCTTCATGAACATCTACTCTTGACTTGCTGCCCTGCAGTCTATTTGTACTGCTCATATTTATGTACCTTTTTTTCTGTGTAGCTTTTTCAGTTTGGTCTGTTTTGTAATGTGGTTTAGTAAAAAAAACTAATTAACATAATTGTATTGTACCAGATAAAAACACAACAAAGCATCCATGAATAAACTCAACATTTTAAAAGCTAAAATCACAAGAATGATTGAGTTTAATGCATGGAAAAAGGCATCGTATAACGAAATAATGAAAACATATTTTACAGTGTGCATAAGCTTGTCCACACACCCATGACTCATCCCTCATAGTCTGCTTGTTTACAGCCCAGTGTCTAACCAGATCCAGGCTTCCCCCACATCATCATTTATTGTTCTTCTTTCAATACTCCCATGTTCACCCCATCAAAACACAGCCATATGAAGTGATGTCCGACCTCTATAGAGCACTTCAAATAAAAAAATAATTTGCATTATGTCACTATTAATATCCATAACTTATTACAATATAAAATGTAAGTAGGCCTACATCTTGATATATTTCATGAATAACTTAAATCATGTAAATCACTTAGATGTAATATAAAATCAATAGTAAAAAGTAGCATGAATAGGTCTAATCAACAAAATAACCATACAATAGTGGCAAGTAAAAAAAGACAATGCAGATGAAAAATGCACCACAAAGAAAGATCCATTTTAATGACTAGTAACCAGACAAAACTCCCATCTTGTTAAGATAAAATCTTCACGCATTTGGCAAAACACACAACAGACTGCTCCTATTTCTGTCCCTCCATCAATAAACCAGACTGGAATAATTCTACACGGCATTGTTTAAAATTGTTAATAATGTCCAGTTAACCAGTGGAACTTTGGTCCAGCACGCACAGGTCTGCAGAGAGCGAGGGGGTCTGGCCTTCATTAGCGATTTCACCTCGACCTTGACTCAAGGTCTGGAACCATCCATTTACATCTGCATAAATGGGGACACATGCAGGTTCAAATGTACCAAAATCCGCCCCTCGTGACAGCTCTCCCCCTTCAGGGTGTCTTGGTAAACCTCTCGATATGATCAAATGCTACTTCTTCCATTTCCATTGAGTTCGTCCCTCAATAAAGCAATGACGTAGGGTGGACTAAGCAGCCTAGGCCATAAGTGAAGCCAGCATCTGATAGCATATGAAAGATGTTTACACTAATATTTTTGCTCTGATGCTATCACATGCCTTCATTTCATGGATCACATGTTCCCTAGAAGGCTCTGGAAGCATAGACAGGTTAGATTAGACGGAGGGTCAACTTATGCATACACATATTGTCTGCTAGGGCGTTCTGTCTTTGAAGCAAAATAAGTCTTGTGGAATGAGCGTAAGCATTTTGGAGATACAACAAAGCATTTTTGGGCTGCTTTTAAAGTATGACTTCAATTATAGTGACATAGTTCTAGAGCATCCGTTGGATTTTTAAAACAAAAGCATATCTTGGGGATCATAAGCAGACAGAATAACACGGCACAGCTAATGAAAGGGCAATGGAGTTAATAGTTTAGAGATGTTGTTGCAAATTGCGGTTCCTTTGAAACAGCATTATGAATTTCAATAACAATTGAAATAATGAATCAGCCTGCACCAACGTCTTTCTGATTAACTTGAACTATATGCAAATTAATCCGGAAATATTTGGAAACGTACCCAGCAGGCACACAACATCATAAGACACTAATATTAGGTTAGATTTAGGTCATGACATCAGGTGACCAAAATTTAATATCTTAATATCTAGCCAACGTCTAAGGACAACGTTATTTTGACGTCCAATAACGATGACAAATTACGCAGATATTTGGTTGATTTTAGGTTGTTTTGGAAAGTGACCAAAATACAACGTCCAATAGATACAACGTCAAGGTGTAAGATGATTAGACGATTTTATTTGGTTGATTTTAGGTTGATTTTAGGTTGAATGTTGGACATTGACATCAGCCTGACGTTGAGTTCTGACGTCAACCCGATTTTCATTTTTAAATAAAATCCAACATCCCCATGACGTTGGGGTACACTGGGGTACAACACCAATATGACATCATGTTGATGTCCTGTGCCTGCAGGGGAAATTTTTGTTTGCATACGCTATCTGTCAATACTAGCATATTTAAGCATTTTTCAAAAGCCTGCCCACAGTGAGACATCTGAAAGTGCTTAAAGTATCTTGAGAGATCAGAAATAATAATATTCTTATGCTGGTCTTCCAGAATTATTAGTTTATCAGAAAAAAATATAGCCAATCACTACATTTGTAGTCAGAGTTCACAGTCAAATCTGAAATGTCTTGTTCATTTATTCATTCATTCATTTTCCTTCGGCTTAGTCCCTTTATTCATCAGGGGTCGTCACAGCGGAATGAACCGTCAACTTATCCAGCATATGTTTTACACAGCGGATGCCCTTCCAGCTGCAACCCAGCACTGGGAAATACCTATACACTCTCACATTCACACACATACACTACAGACAATTTAGCTTTCCCAATTCACCTATAGCACATGTCTTTGGAGTGTGGGGGAAACCGGAACACCCCGAGGAAACCCACTCGAACACGAGGAGAACATGCAAACTCCACACAGAAATGCCAACTGACCAAGCCAGGGCTTGAACCAGCGACCTTCTTGCTACGAGGCAACAGCGCTAACCACTTCAATTAATACAAAATTTTTTAAAAATCTTTAAAACAATATAAAAATGAAATGTACAAAAAACCACATTGTGCTACATTTAACGTTGTCGTTAAATTATATCACTGAGATTTACACAAAAATGCTTGAAATGCTTGAAAAAAGCAGAAATGCTTGAAATCTGTCAAGCTGCAGGTCATGGCTTAAATCTTACAGTGTATGAAAATGACTTTTGACTGAAATGCTTGATAGAGGTCGGACATCACTTCATATTGAAAGTTTTGTTGCAAAACGCTCTCTGTCAACGCTAGCATATTTAAGTGTTTTTCAAAAGCTTGCTCACACTGAAACATCTGAAAGTGCTTAAAGCATCCTAAGTGATCAAAGATAATGATATTCTTATGCTGTTCCTCTAGAATGATTATTTTATCAGAAAAGTATCCAATCACTCAATGTTTCAAATGCAGCTGCCACAGGAAAGCAAATGTGATAATTATTCTGTCATCTCCACAAAAATTTTATATAAAAATAGCAAGTAACATTCATCTAATCAACACTATGAAAGAAGATTTAACAATGCTAATACAGCTATACACATACTTAGGTCCAAAATAGAGTTGCATGGTAAATCTAAACTAATACAACGGGACTAATAATCAAAAAAAAAAAAAAAACTACAGAATCATCTCACAAAAAAAACATTTCAGACACTTGACTGAAGTAATGAAGTGAGTTTGGAGTAAACCCATGTTAGTAAATGAGCTATTTTTCCATAATTTTAGATGAAGTAGCAACACAGAACCATAGTTCACTGAGAAGGGACACAAACAGCGGTCAAATCGCAGAATGATTATCTTTGATTTCAGTATTGTGCTGAATAAATAGTCAACAATTTTTGCGCAACTTGTCGGAGATCTATGGCTGTATATAGTAAACGCTGCTCCATCTGAAATCAAGTGCTGGAGATTTACAACTGATTACAGAACCGGCTTTACTGACAAAAAGCACATGAAAAAACCACCTTCGAATAATCGTAAAGCCCCTAGTACAACATGCATAATGTGACCAATTATTTGTGTGACAAATGGAGCAAGGCTGATGCAGTGAGTGAAAGAGAATCACCTGTGCATCTCAGGGGGATCCCTGGAAGAAGAAAAGGAAAAGAAACAACAATAGTTATGTTTCCATCTAAAGATGCCAACTGACCTTGAGTGCAAAACTGGAATATTACATAAAACCTTTGAAAATAAAGTAATGTTCCATCTAATGAGTTAAAGAGAACAAAACATTAACTTCCTGATAAACTGGCATCAAAAATCTCAATTAAAATGGATTTAGCTTTAGTAAGAGAAGCCACTGTGGGTCTTTTGTCTTGTATAATAAATGAATTGCACCTCAAAAGACAACGAATTTGCTTTTGTCTTTTGGAGGATTGAGACTGCTCTTTGGGAACGCAGCCAAGACAGTTCTGGGAGGTAATAATAACAAACCACTTTGATGACGGATATTGGCAAAGAGATTTTAGAATGACCAAAACTACATTTCAGATGTTGTGCAATGTGGTTGGTTCATTCGTTTCTTCATTAATGCTTTTCCATTATGCCTATTTTTATCATCACATGATGTGTTAAAACAAGACTTTTTAGATAAGCAGGACGGAATTTATTATAAGTAATTGTTTCCATTTTAGTTTATGCACATTCTTTCTTATCAAAAAAATAGTTTGTTAAACTCAGTTGTGTGCATACAATTTTAACGCCCACAATGTGCAAAAAAGTAAATAGATGAAAAAATAGCTACTACTGTGGTTTTGTTTGTGTTTGTGGGGCAGTCATTCATAAGAAATGTCAATAACTTTTTTGTTTTTGTTGATGATGTTTATTTTCTGAATATCGTTTATCATTTGTTGGTTCTCAATCTGCAGTACAGACCAGCCCTGAGTAGGGCTTTACAATATATTATTTCAGCATCGATATAGCAAAGTGAAAATCTGCAATAGTCACATCGCAGGATCTGCAATGTCAAATCAGGATTATAATTAACCAGAAAACACAGTTCAGAACATGTGATTTGTGGCGTCGTTGCAAAGTTTAACTCTAATTTAATAATATGAAAGACTTTTATTTGGATGTTTTTTTAGACCTGTGATTGTAAGATTTTAAAATAATTTAAACCAATTTGACACAAGAAATTATAAAGTTTGCTGCTTTAGTAAAGATTGTTTTTATTTAATAAAATTGAATAAATACAGTTCTTTCTACATTCATTCTACATTGAATTATTAAATTTCTATACTTCAATACAATCCAACCGAAAAACATAAAGTATTGTTTATTTATTGCTATCTTAGTTTGGTTGTTTTCATTTGTACTTTAATTAATTATTTTGCACAGTTTTGTATGTAATTTTTGCAGATCCACTCAACAACAAATGATTTCAATGAGTATAAAATTAAGAATTCTTTCCAAATAGTCATCTTGTAAAATTATTTTCATATCGCAATATATATCGCAGAAAAACAAAACATCTAAATGTCAGTTATTACCAATATCGTGCAGCCCTAGTCCTGACTGTATCTTGGTTTGTGAGTGGTAATGAGTGTATATATGACAAGCGGGATAAGGCTGAAAGCCAGAAGCAGAGCAAATCCAGTGGCATGAGTGTTAATGTGCATCACCTGTTTTACCACAATGGAGTCCAGAAGTTTATTTTCTGACTTAGTTTTACGTTTCTCATTCAATAGTTCCTACATTCTCCTTCTCTTGTCTTTAAGGCTCATCATTGTTCTCAAACAACACCTCCAAAAATGCCAAAATAAAAGATGCCTTTCCAAAATATATGTGGATTTATCCTTAAAGTTTCAGTTCTCATGACCAGTTGCCCAAAAGTTATCAGAACAATCACAATCGTAACTCTAAAACAATTACCCTTGAGATCACGTGAGATAACTTAAAATGCTCATATGGACGAAACCTGTGTCTGAAAATCTTATCGCTCCATAATAAAGCCAAATACCTCACATTTTAGCGAGGGCCCACAGTCTATATGTCTCAAGCTGGCTTGTCTTTAACTGGAGGCTGATAAATTTTAGCCGTCTCATGTGGAACATACACAGCAGTTAGTATTTTAAGTAAATTGAACCAAAGTGCCCTTTCAGTGATATGATGAGCAATAATTTAACCCGTTCTAGGTCCCTTGCATTACAGTTATAGTTTCCTTGGCTCTCTAGGGGGGTTTTGGCCCATTGGTCTGTAGACTGATGTGCAGCAATGCCTTTGATTCTGCACATCTGGAAAAGCTGCTCAGCGGTTTAAGGCTGTCCACATGAACTCTTTGAAATAAGCAGCCACCGCTGACAGTCTACAGAGGCCACTGCTCCCCCGACAGCCTCCCTCCATCCCCCCTTCCTTATGGAAGACTGTTTTATCAAGTCTCATGCAAGCAGTAATAAAAGTTTGCCTTTTTGGGTGGGGGGTTGTGGGTGGGTGAATGAGACATAGGGACTAACGTTTTACATTTTTTGTACCACAAATATAGTTATCTTGCACGGCAGCCCTCTGCTAAAATATTACTCACTATAAAAAAATTCCACAAAATTTTATATTGTTGTTCCAACACAAATTGATTAAGTTAACTTAATTGTTTGTACAAATTTAAGCAGATTTAACATAAAAGAATTAAGTCGTCCCACAAAAATCTCAAGAATTGTGATGTTTCAGCTTGTTTTAAATACAACATAGGCTCATTCTGAAAACATAGCCCTATATACATTTCTGGAGGTTGCGAAATATGTAGCCAGAAGTATGTATGGCTGCATTTCGTCTTTAAAATGAACGCTACGAGGCGGTATGATGCCATTCCTTTTCTCGCTTACCAGCTGACCGATTACCTCTGTATGAATGGCTTTCCCAGCTCTTACCAGTTTGTCCAGTAGCTCAACACGTACACGTACTTGAGATGCAAAGAGGAGTTGACAACGATGATGGGGTTCGAGTCCGGTGAAAAAACAATTACAGAAAGGGGGTAAAAAAAACAAAACTCAAGAAAAATTCAATAAACAAGTAAATAACAGGGTGAGAACGTGGTAAAATCTGAAAACATGGTAAAAATCAGACGAGGGCTTTTCTTTTTCTCGATTGCATTTTAAAACAGTCGGTTGGGTTTAGGGAAGGTGGTGGGTGGGTCAATCGGCACTTTTAAAACACTATTAGTTGGATTTATGGAAGGGAAAGGATGTAGGGATCGGTCGGTTGGTCAGTCAGTCAGTAAGTCAACAGCGGCCTCTGGTGCATTTACACAAAAAGAATTTATTTATTGTACTCTCCCATTCACTGCGCTCTAAATTTACCCAACTATGATGACTTCCGCTACTGAGAAACCCGCAAATGTGAAAAGGGTTGATTATTATTATTATTATTATTACTATTATTATTATTATTATTATTATTATTATTATTACTATTATTATTATTAATATTATTATTGTTATTATTATTATTATTATTATTATCATCATCATTATTATTATTATTGTTATTATTATTATTATTGTTATTATTATTATTATTATTATTATTATTATTATCATCATTATTATTATTGTTATTATTATTATTACTATTATTATTGTTATTATTATTATTATTATTATTATTATTATTATTATTATCATCATCATTATTATTATTGTTATTATTATTATTATTGTTGTTATTATTATTATTATTATTATTATCATCATCATCATTATTATTATTATTGTTATTATTATTCCTGATCCTCGAGATTTCTCCAAGAGTAATCATTTTGATTTGTATCCATCCAAATGTCTTTTTGACATAAAAAGTCCTGAGACCTGTATATTAAAATCTGAAACTGTTATTTTCTCAATACTCTCATTTTTATTATTTTTATTTTGTAATTAGTAATTTTTGCAGCATATTCACACATTCTTATAAAGAGATTCATATTACTCAGATGAAAAGGTATTCCGCACATCTTTTACCCCTTAACACACAATGAAAAAAAAAATCTGTGAGTATGAGCAAAAGAAACAGCCTTATAGCGTGCACCACTAATTAACAAATGAAAACAAATGTACTGACACCAGACGCGGGATTAAGATGAGTGACATAAATAAAGAAATGTCGAGGCTCGCACAAAGGCAGCTGAGGTAAATGGAGGATGGTGGTCTGTTACGCAATCAGTCTGTCCTCGTCCATGATGCATCAGGGTGGATTAGTCGGCTCGCAGGAGCTTGTAAATTAGCCCAGAGGAATGCTCATGTCTGCCAGCCTTTTACCTCAAGACGCTTGGCCCTGCTGAAACCATCACCGGCCTGTGCTCTCTCTCATCTTCTTTGATTCATCCACCACTTTTCCTTTCTCTTTCACGATTTTGCTCTGTCTTACTTTGTCGTTCTGAAATAGTTGCAGGAAGACGAAAGCGGAATGAACTACAGTGCGGTTTCGATGGAGGACTGCTTGGCTTAACTGCAGAATATTTCAATCTGATGGCATTCATAATGGGTTTTATATCATACGCTCATTGATGCGAACTAATAAGCCGCATGAGGAGGATACATTCCGCTGTAATTGTAGCCCCAAAAGTGCATTAGAGATGTCAGCTTAAAGACTAACAATGCGGTGGAGTTGAGTTAATATTCCCAGTGTATTTCCAAGTTTGGGATTACAGTTGTTTTGGTTAAAACTAATCTAACAAAGCATAGCATTCCCCCACTAAGAGAAACAAAGGCATTGTGAGTAAGGTCAAACTAAGCAGCATTTTATGACATAGCAGGATTGCTAGTCATTCATCACTTCTTGAACCCTATAATGGTCGCCTTGACCTCTTGTTCTCCTGAGAGACGACCGGGTCAGAGCAGGCAAAGGATGTCTGGTGACCCCCCCCGATGACTCCTGCTTGGTGGTGTGGGGATCTGAGGAGGAGCAGACGTGCTAATGAGTTTTACAGCACCTCTACTCACATTTTTTTAGCAGTTTTGTTCACTGGTGTGAAAGTTTTTATTTAATTTACCTTATTTTTGAGAAGAATAATTATACAAGAGGATACAAAAAAAATTATATTAAGGATATTTTAGTAAAACTGAAGAGTTCAGATGCAAAAACCTCTAATTGCAGTCTCAAATTGTTCTCTAAAATTTGCATTTTTTCTCAGCCTCCTATGTTTATGTTCAGTTATTTCACTTTAAAGGCAATAAAAAGAACCTATTTAAGTATATTTTTTACTGAAACTACACACAACAGCCTGAGAAAAATGCTAATTTTAGATGAAAATTTCAGTCATAAATGCTTAGAGGTTTTTGCATTTAAACTCTTCAATTTCTTTTTTTTATTATTTATTTATTTACAGTTAAAGTCAAAATTATGAGCCCCCCTGAATTATTAGCCCCCCTGTTTATTTTTTCCCCCAATTTCTGTTTAACAGAGAGAAGATTTTTTTCAACAAATTTCTAAACATAATAGTTTTAATAACTTATTTCTAATAACTGATTTATTTTATCTTCGCCATGATGACAGTAGATAATATTTGACTAGATCTTTTTCAAGACACTTCTATAAAGCTTAAAGTGACATTTAAAGGCTTAACTAGGTTAATTAGGTTAACTAGGCAGGTTAGGGTAATTAGTCAAGTTATTGTATAATGATGATTTGTTCTGTAGACTATCGAAAAAATATAGGGGCTAATAATTTTGACCTTAAAATGATTAAAAAAATAAAAATAAAAACTGCTTTTATTCTAGCCAAAATAAAACAAATAAGACTTTCTCCAGAAGAAAAAAAAAATTACCAGACAAACTGTGAAAATTTCCTTGCTCTGTTAAACATCATTTGGGAAATATTTAAAAAAGAAAAAAAAAATTAAAAGGGGGGCTAATAATTCTGACTTCAACTGAAAACTGATCGTCCAAAAACAGTTTTCTTTATAGACAGTTAACAGTTTATAGTTTGTTTATAAATAATATACAATGGTTTTAATGTTGTAATGTTCATGTGGGACCAACTTGTAGCACAATAAGATGAGGGAAAATCATCGTATTCATAAAAAGTTTAGCAGCAGCCAATATGTTTCTGTAAATCCTCAGGCTTGCTCTAGCACTTTTAGAAAACTTCTTAATGTGTTTTTGTTATAGTACTAATGTTTGTAAAGTATATTATTTTTTGTTACAATAAATTAAATAGATGTTAACTGGAAAAATGAAAATTTATGGTGCAATTATATTATATTATATTATATTATATTATATTATATTATATTATATTATATTATATTATATTATATTATATTATATTATATTATATTATTCATTCATTCATTCATTTTCTTGTCGGCTTTGTCCCTTGCGGGGTCGCCACAGCGGAATGAACCGCCAACTTATCCAGCACGATTTTACGCAGCGGATGCCCTTCCAGCCGCAACCCATCTCTGGGAATTTCCACACACACACATTCACACTCATACACTATGGACAATTTAGCTTACCCAATTCACCTGTACTGCATGTCTTTGGACTGTGGGGGAAACCGGAGCACCCGGAGGAAACCCACGCAAACCCAGGGAGAACATGCAAACTCCACACAGAAACGCCAACTGACCCAGCCCAGCCGAGGTTCGAACCTGCGACCCAGCGACGTTCTTGCTGTGAGGCAACAGCACTACCTACTGCGCCACTGGGTTGCCTTATATTATATTATATTATATTATATTATATTACATTATATTATATTATATTGTAGAAAACTAAAACTAATTAATAAAATAAAAATGTCTGTAGATTCATCTAATAAAAAAAGAAAAGAAAAAAGTATATTCATAAGAGGAAGAACTTTTATATTAATGTTTCTCCAGCCAAACTGACTGTGTGCTTCATTCTCTTTGTGAGGTCTGAATAACTAAATTGTGAATTGTTAACTGAATAATATTACCTGATAATTTTTATATACAATATATATAACATTTAGAGGCTTTTGCATCTGAACTCTTCATTTACAGAACTACAACATTTTGATCGATGTATATTTTGATCCGATTCTATTAAGATACAGAACATAAAAAGTTCCCATTTTAAATGATATTCCAAGTTTGGAATTATAAATATAAATGAAAATGAATAATATAACAAACAATAAAAACATAAACATTCCTTAACAGCTGCCTCACAGGCTAAGCTGTGTCCAAATAACTAAATGAAATAGATTATACTAAACAGTATGATTTAATAATAATAATCTATTGTGCAGAATATGATCCCGGGAAGTGCGTAGATGTTGTTTAAATAGATGATGTTTGTGTGGTCTACTTCTGCTGTGCCAATGAGCCGTCAGCGCTGTGTGAATCTCACTGCATTCATTCTGCATGATCTCACCATAAACACACTCCTGTGCCCAGTCTTTGATATGACGATAAGCCCATCTGAGAGACACGGATTAACAAACACAACTCCTGCACTCAACATTTACAGTTTATAAACCTCTGCAGAGAGACACATTTTAACTTCTCAATTATAAAGTGAATATAACCATTAAAATGCTCTTGATTATTAACGTTGAAGTGATTTTATTTTGTAATGTAGTCAAATGATACAGGAACTCTTGTGACCTTTAGATGTATGTGTTTATTATAGCTCTGCTGAAGAATGTAAAAGTTTGTAATCTGAAATAAAAGTTACGTAACTTCCATGTGCTTTGAAAATCTGAAAATAATTAAACAAATATTTTCCACAAAGCGCAAATGTATGCTGCATTAGAGAGAGAGAAAGAAAGAGAGGGAGATCCTCGTTTATTCCTCATTCTATCCTAATTCCAATCATCTGTTTCTCCTCGCAAATTATGTACAGTCCTATTTATGACCTGTAAGACATTAAAAAAAGGCTGCAGGCCAAGGGCCTTAGTGTATTACCAGTGCAATATATAGCCATATTGGACTGCTTCGAGTGTGATATTGCATTTATACAATAGTTTGACGGCATAATCATGTATATAAAAAGAAAATCAAACACGGAGAATCTCAAAAATCCTTTTGTAAGAGGAACTACTTTCTTTCGCCGTTCAAGATTTTTTCAACACATTCTAAACATAATAGTTTTAAAAACTCATTTCTAATAACTGATATTTTTTATCTTTGCCATGATGACAGTAAATAATATTTTAGTAGATATTATTCAAGACATTCTATACAGCTTAAAGTGACATTTAAAGGCTTAACTAGGTTAATTATGTTAACTAGGTAGGTTAGGATAATTAGGCAAGTTATTGCATAACGAATAATTTTGACCTTAAAATGTTTTTTAAAAAACTCAAAACTGCTTTTATTCTAGCCGAAATAAAACTATTTTTTTGCTCTGTTACACATCATTTGGGAAATATTAAAAAAAAGAAAAAAAAATGAAAAGGGGGGCTAATAATTCTGACTTCTTGTTCTTCTGATGCTTGTTTATAATGCATAAATTATATAAGGAGAATAATATGAGTAAGATAATAGAAGTAGTAACATTAATAATAATTTTAAAGAATAGTAATATAAATAATTATAATACAATTTCAATTTTTTTTTTACAAATATTTACAAGGATCTAATAAAATAAAATAAAATATTATATTTTTTTACATAACATAATAATAATAATAATAATAATAATAATAATAATAATAATAATAATAATAATATATTGCATTGTAAGATTGTTCTATCAATGAATATTGAATGCTGGAAAAATATCTAAGATATAATATAATATAATACAATATAATATAATATAATATAAAGTTAACAAAATATTTATTAAAACTATCCTATCAATTCTATTTCAAATAGTTGCAAATGAAATATGTCATATTATTTTGTTTTAAACGAAACAAAATGAATAAAAATTTAATAAAAAGTAAAAACAAGCAAACATATTTTTAAATAAATAACAAATTACTTACTTAACAATAAACAACAAAACCATATTACCAAAAACAAAAATAAAAAGCTGAAACAAGAAAGGATCATGTGACTCATGTAGGATCATGTATTTACTCATTTATTTTTATCTCTTTTTTATTTTATTTTATTTTATTTTTGTATAGTATAGTATAGTACAGTACAGTACATTATAGTATAGTACAGTACAGTACAGTATAGTATAGTATAGTATTTTTGCATTATAATATACTGTATTGGTTGATAGATTTGAATTACAAGCATGGCGGTGAGATCATACAGTGCTGTTACATGAACCAGATGAATACAGGGGTTTGGTGGGCAGTTTCCATAGTGACTGTCCTATCTAAACACCAAAACATCATGAGATCACATCAGAGATCAGAGAGATGCATTACTGCACTCAAATCTGTATCTGTTTTTCCAACACACAAACACATTCACAGTCAAACAGACCCATCCACAGTGAATCCAATCCTTTCCCCAATCAATTCTAATAGACCAGAGCCATTGCAAAAAAAAAAGTCGCTGCCAAAATCAGCACGTCCAGTCACTTTGCAGCTGGGGCTCTTGTGCACTTGTCCGTTTTTGTATTAAGAGCATTTAAAAATTAAAACAATCCTCACTACATGAACAAAAATGCATGTTACAAACTAAAAGTAGCAGTGAAAACTGTAAAAACTTAGCCAATATACAATTAGTAAATGAAACCCGAATTACAATGCCGCTTGTTATAAACAACTAGCATCAAATTTCATTGAGAAAAGAAAAGTTATGTTTAGGGTAGCAAATAGTTTAATTTTACAATTATTCAGAACAGAACAGGATAAAAATCTGAAAATCTGAAAGACCAATCAGACAATCTGAAATCAGAAAGCCCAATCAGAAAATCAGAAAGCCCAATCATACTGTTACAAGCTAAAAGTACTGTAAAAATGTAAATATTGTAGCCTATATACAATTAGTGGTAACACTTTAGTAACAGTTCAGTTTATTATTCTGTTTATATTAACTGTTTATTAGCCCTTATAAAGTATGACAGTATTTTACATTCCTAATCCTGCCCAATATCTAAACCCAACGACTAGCTTACTTACTGATAATAAGCAGCTAATGAGTAGTTTACGGGTAAAGTCTTAGTTAATGATTTGTTAATTTACATTAAAATACAGCGTGACCAAGGAAAGTTAAGTTTGAGGTAGCACACTGTTTAATTTGACAAGTATTCAGAACAGAAAAGGACAATAGCCTAGTGGGCAGCGTGTCTACATACAGCTCCATTGCAGAGTGCCAGAGTTCCGGCACACAGACCTCTCCCCATACACCCCAACTCTCTCTCTCCCTCTCTCTCTCTCTTCAAATATGCTTGCTATCTTCATACATACTATTCTGTTATAATAAAAGTGAAAACTACAAATACAGGTCAGTCGTTTAACATAATTTAAAGTTGTAATGAGCTAGATAATTACAATAAAAACAAAACATGGCATTTTGAAATAAACATATACACAACAGATAGGGCTGGGTGGATATTCGAAGGTTGTAACGCTGATTGTAGTAAATCTCCAGAACATGCTTTCAGATGGAGCAGCATTTACTACACAGTATGCAAAATCACATTTAAAATCAACGTCAAAATCTATTTAATTGGGCAATCAAAATAATCGTTCTGTAATCTCACAGTTTCTCAGAGAGCTACACAGCTGTGTGTAGTAAATGCTGCTACATCTGAAAGCATGTGAATATACCACATATTACAACATGTTTTTACTCCAAACTCACTTCATAACTTTAGTCAAGGGTTTAAAATAATTCAAGTCACTTTGCAGCTAGGGCTCTTGTGTCCCACTATTACACTTGTCCATTTTTGTTTTAAAAGCATCTAAAAACTAATACACTACATGACCAAAAATGCATGCCACAAACTAAAAGTAGCAACAAAAACTGCAAAACTATAGCCAATATACAATTAGTAAATAATATGAAATCAAGATAATCGTTCTGTGATCTCAGAATTTCTCAGAGAGCTACACGGCTCTGTGTAGTAAATGCTGCTACATCTGAAAGCATGTGAACACACCACATGTAATAACATGTTTTACTCCAAACTCACTTCATAACTTCAGTTGAGGGTTTGAAATAAATTCTTTTGTGAGATAATTCTGTAGTCGTCTGATTATTGACGATGTTAAATCATTGAAAGTAGCTACATCTTCTGTTTATAATGCAATTCTATGGGGATTTCCTGGATTTCTTCCTGGTAGTTTGGACTTTCTGCACAATAGAGCCCTCTGGGCTTTAGAGGAGATTTACAACTCTACTTCACTGACAAGATGTGCATGATGATTGCAGCTTTGCAGTTGCTTTGGCAATTTTATTTCAATTTATTGTCCAAACCTATAACAGGATGTGTTTTTCTGCCATCTTGATTACACAAATGAAAAAAAAACTTCAAAATTCGTAATAGTCATTTAATTGTCATATAATTTAAAAAAATCAGAGAAGGAAATAACATAATCGAAAAGACCAATCAGAGAGTGAATGTGTAAAGCCACGTGTTTGTTTTCAAAAGTCTGCATTTTGTTTGTCTACATTGAAACACACTTATAGTCTTCAGCATTTTTCAAAAGTCTCCATTATCTATGGTCGAAATCTCTAGAGCAGTGTGGATGCCCAGCATAACCACAGAAAAAAGTTGGAAACGAAAATACACCAGTAAAAACTTAGCCTGAGAGGAACAGTCACAAGTCAGAGAGAGAATGATATGGAAAGGAAACAATAGAGAGAGAGAATTGGTGGTGAAAGAGAGAACTTTCAGGGAGGGAGAGGAGGGCTCTCCATCTGTCCATCTCCGGGGTCTCATTGATCAGCAGGGCTGAGGGGATCAGAGGGGTGAGAGCACCGTAAATTCACTGGAATTCCAAGAAGGCCAAGAGAGGGAAAACAAAGCCCGCGCCTCTCTCTCTCTGTGCCATCCTCTAATCAGTCACATATGACCAGAGAAAGAGAGAAAACCGTTCACTTCCTACTGCCTTATATGAACATCTTTACATAATTCAACAAGAAACTTCTCTGAAGAAAACACCAGATCAGTAATGAGCAGTCGTCTACTGCAATCACTACAGTAAATTGATTTTTTATAACAATAATTCTGAGTTAATGCTAGAAAACATTAAATGTTGCAATGTTTTGTTTTTGTTTCAGTCACTAATTACAAAATGAATGAATGAATGAATCAATCAATCAATCAATGAATCAATGAATCAATGAATAAAAAGTCATTACACTAAAGTTTGGGGGTGTATATTTTTTGTTTCAAGAAGTTTTTATGCTCACTAAAGCTGCAATTTTGTGAAAAAAATGGATATATTTTGTGAAATATTATTATAATGTAAAATTACTGTTTTCTAATTTAATATATTCAAAATTGTAATTTATTCTTGTAATGTTGAAGCTGAATTTAATGACATTCATTTTTTTTTCAGGTGAACAATCCCTTTAACGCAAAGGTGGATGAAATTTTTTCAGAATCAAGTCCAAAAAAAGGTTAGATTTTTTTTCCTGTACATATTCAACAGTCTCCATGGTGTGAATTTCGTCATTTTGCTCCAGTACATCCTGATTTTACTTCAAAAGCACATACAGAGTACACACAGCTTACACATACGCTTTCAATCTTTTTTGCACAAGGTATCAAAACTGAATCAACATTGTTTCACAGTCTGAAACATGACAGAGGAGATTGAACAAGACAAAAAAAAAAAAAAAAAAACTACTGAAGACAGCAAAAACAACAGAAACCCTCATTGACAGTGTGAGTGAGGGGAATTAATGACACCTGCAACTCAAGTTCAAACAAGCACAAATACATTTTTAGATAAAAAACAGACACTGGGCAAAGCTGAAACTTTCTAGAACCCATGTTGAGTGCCTGTGTTCACATATATTTTATGCATGCGTATAATTTGAAAGGTTGTGGATAATCCAGTAATAATTGATATCAACTTATGACACTTGTACATGAAAGATGACATGATAATATACCATATGAGCTGAATAATAAATATCAATTACCTTGTTGTAATCTTTAAACACCAATTTAAATTCTCATTAATATATAAGATACAAAGTTTTCCATGAATTAACTAACCTACAGCATTCCTTACAACTGCAGGAAAACGAAACAAAAAAGTGCTCTATCATCCCTAAAACTGCTGATTCTTGGCTAAAGCTTTTGGGAACTGAGCAGTAGATTTAACCTAATAAAAATCCTTCATTGTCCTTTCAACCTGGCCGGCCATAAATCCTACTAGAAGACGGATCCTACAGCAGACCTTGTGCAACACATATTTTACCTTTATATCCTTTGTCTTTCCCCTTGTTCATTCAGTCAGTAGACACGTCCACGCAATGGGGGCTTTTGTTTAAATCTGGAGATGTTATTAAAACTACTTGCTCAAGTTTTTACACAAGAACATGATTGACTTGATTTTGCTGGACAGTGTTTTCAAACTTCATAACCCCAGAGCCTCATCAGTAAAGCTCAAGTACACCTTCATCAATACAAAACTACAATGTGTTTCTCATTTACCAGATATCATGTTGCAATGCTATTAATAATAATAACATTAATACAGTCTGGTTTAAATTAAACAAATCATATCTCTGGGTCACAGAGAAAGCCACTATATAATTGTACTATGAGCATCAGCCATAAGAAAAAAATAAACTTGCACACACTGCGCTCATTATTTTCTTACTTAATGAAATGCTACAATATATTCTAAGTAATACTACTTTAAAGCTTTGAATGAGTGCATTTTTAAAGTTAATTAATACCTTCCACAGCAATAACAGATTATAATGAGACAGTAACATGTTTAAATTTGTATTTAAATTTTTTTTTGAACATTTAAAGTAAATCATTCAAATATAAATGTATATAGTCTATAAGTTAAATATAATGCAGAAGAATCATACTGTTTTTAACATTGAAATAAAAAAAATGTTTTTGAGCACCAAATCAGCACATCAAAATAATTTCTGGAGGATCGTGTGACACTGAAGACTGTATTAAAAATACAGAAAATTTAGCTTTGGCCCATGAGTAGAGGCCTGTACAATACAGCTTTTCTTAAACAGTCAATTCTCTATAAATTTCTGACCAGGACCGTCCACTCCTTTGAACTTTCTCTCAGATCTTGTGAAAAAAGTAAACAAATACTCGGACAGTCAAGTTAACATCCAGAGTCACGGACTTCAAAAATGGTTTTAAATAAGATGTAGGCTAATGCAAAACCAAAGCATCACACGCAGGGTGCAAATTACAGAGAGGATTGGGGGGGATTGACCCCCCTAATTAATGCTTGATCCTTCCTGAAGGACATCAATAAGAAATAGCTTTCTCTGATATCTGATCTTAAATATTAATAATGAAATATAACGGTTCATACTATTGTGAATGCATAATCACGCCAATCAATGCTCAGAAAAATATGATTCAACAGTTTGAAACTGGCAGTTCTAGAGCACCGAAAGACATCTTAAGTATTCACAAAACACGTTTCTTGTAAAATAGTAATTGTAAAATTTATATCTGCATGTAGCCTAAAAAATGGAAAATTAGACACATAATTTGTATAGTTTGACCTACAGTAACCTCTAAAAGAGTCACTAAATATCCCTCAAAACAATAAAAACGTTTACATTTTATTAATAAATTAGATGCAATTTATATACATTCATAAACTTAATTCACTGAAGCATGTATTACCAAACTCCTACCAAAAAAGTTAACCCCACGATCATTAATGTATAATTCTCACACTGATCACATGTGACAAAAAAAATTTGTATATTATTTTATTTGCATTGTAAAGCATTAACTGTTAAAACAAAATCACAGCTTGTGGCACCTCAGTTTTTAAACAAACTGCACACGCGCACCAAACTATTAGCACATGAGCACCAAACTGTTAACAAACACAAGTTTAACGGTTTAACAAACTGCTTAAGTAAACAGGACAAACCACAATATGAAATGCCTTTAACTTATTAAATAAAGAAACACATAAAACTTAGAAAATATGACTGGATACAATTTAAACCAATTAGGCAAAACAAAAAAACAAACTAAATAAAATAAACAGAACGCCTCAAAAATTATGCAGATTTCCCATCCACATTTGCCGAACTTGCTTCACAATCTATTGCAAAAAAAAAATAAAAATAAAATAAAAATAAATAATAGCCTACTAAAAATAAAATACATAAATAAACTAAATAACATAGTCTATTTTACAAACAATGCAACCACTGGGCCTTGCATTGCTCACGTCATATTATTATGGAGGAAAAGTATATTGCTGATTGACCGCAAAACATTAACAATCATAGTTATTTATTTATATATAAAAAGTTTTTCTTCTAATTTATATATAAATGTTGATATGCAGGGCGGCATGTATAGGTGACATATATAGACATGCACTATATGTGAATTGAGTAAACAAAATTGGCCATAGCATATGAGTGTGTGTGAATGTGAGAGTGTATGGATGTTTCCTAATACTGGGTTGCGGCTGGAAGGGGATCCACAGCATAAAACAAATGCTAGAATAGTTGGCGGTTCATTCCGCTGTGGCAACCCCTGATAAATAAGGGACTAAGCTGAAGGAAAATGAATAAATGTTTGTTGATAATACCACCATTAAACCTGCTCAAATTCTAGTAATACATACTTCTGTTTAGAAACACTTGCTGTACTTTGCTCAAAACTGGTTTCGGTCTAATAAAATAACAGAATTACTTCATCTGAATAAAAACATGAAAGAAAAGCATGCAGGCCTCCTGTTGTTCATCTGAATGCTGCTATGATGCACTACTTAACATGCTATTTCTGGAACTGTATCTAAACACCACGATCAGCCATAGCGAATGACCGTGGCTAGTTAGTTTCCTGTTTTCCAAAGCATACAGTCTCTTTTTTCATCAAAATATGTCCGTTCTTGAGCTGTGTCTGACCTGTGGTTTCCCTCCACAGACGTAATTAAGCTTTTGTTTGTTTATTAGTCCATTTAAAAAACACTGTAGCGTCTTTCATGTAATCAAAGCCCCTGAATAGCTGTCATTCTTACCTAATGGATCTATTTATTTACCTGAGAGGGGAATAAACAGTTTGTGTGTGAACACCAAAAGTGTTTGTTTAAGGAAAGCATAGTTGTTCCCTACGTACATATCTGTTGGTTGAATCTGAGGGAAAATGTTTCAGGAAGTACAAGGTGGAGGAAGAAGTGTCATGGTTTGGGGGATGTTTTCTGCAGCAGGAGTCAGGGTTCTCTTACCAGAGTGAATGCAAATGTTTATCAGAAGCTCCTTCAGCAACATGCAGTTTCTTTCAGAATTCATTGCTCAATCATGCAGTAATTTTCATAGAGGACAATGAGTCCTGTCACAGAGCAAACAGTTCTTTAAAGCTGAAAACATTGTGGGCAAAAGAATCTGCTGGTGAAATGTAGTGTTAAAAGTATACTTTATGTAATAAAACTGAAATATTTGTAAGGAATAACAGACAAGACATCATTGAGTTACAAGAAAATATTGCACACCTGATGCGTGATGTGGCCACACATTGTCAAACAAAGGGGAAGCACAGCACAGCGCCATGCATTTAAAATTCTAATCATTGTTTTCTATGAGTCTACACCCAGCTTCAACTTGAATGTTGTTAAAATTCACTCCTATTCCACAGAACCCCATTAGTTTTACATTAAATAACATTATGATTGCATAGAGAATGTGCGTGTTGGTTTTGTGATACCACGATTATAGATAGCATTATTTTGAAGTAATTCATGTTAATGAGTTAATTAATTTACAGTAAAATTCTACATTATCCTTATACTACAGTTAGAACAACAAGTCATTGTTCAGATTGTTCAATTTCAAGATATTTGACAGGCTTTTGTGCTCAAACCACTACTGTAAGACTAGTTGCTGTCTGTCATTGCAATACAAACATCAATCGTGCTCTCTAAGAATCCATTACTGACAAATCCTTGGTTTTATTTATGGAGGAAATTAAAAAGCACTGCAGTGTTTGGGTGCTCTGTGTTTGTCTGGGGTAAGTGGTCTACCGTTATTACTAAAATATGTATATTTCATACAAAGTCTGAAGCTGTTTGGTTGGTTCTTGTCACGTGACTTGGGATACATTATGTACTTGAGACATTTGGAAAAGTTGTGCTGTGTTGTAGGTACAGTATATCTGGAAAAACCATGTGCGTCACAACCACATTTGTGCATTCCCTATATAAGTTTCTCCGTTTAATGTAACAAACTTGTGCATGAAAAAGATGCAATATGTGAATAGCCCCTTATGTGGTCAAGACCTGCATGAACTATTTAGCTGTATGTTTTTCGGAAAATATTTTAATGTTAATCAGCAAATCAGAATCAAGCCTTCAACAGCCCATAGTATAAAAAATTATACAATATGCTTTTCTATAGCACAACAGTTTAGTCCTTCCCACCACAGTTTTAATTGCAGAAGCCCATTTGACAGTTAACACTATGAACTCTATGCAGATTCAGGTTTTATCAACTTAAAGATCAAGTGTTAGATGTGGCAGAGTGAGTATATCAGTGTGCTTTTACATGTTCTTGTGCTTCAATGGATAGGCAAACAGATAGAAATAATGTCAAAATACCCGTCTTTAAAACACAGTCAGTTATATAGTGAAAGTAATAGGTTGTGGAAAAAATGTTATACATTGACAGCAACGTGACAAAATCACCAACAAAGACTTTAAAAGAAAATGACCAAAAAAACAATAACAATAATTATTATTTTAAGCAGAGTTTTCATCTGTATAGTTGATCAATTTAAATGATTTGTTATTAGTTGTGATTCTCTTATTTGTTCTTTACTGACTGTTCACCTGTCTTGACTAACGCTTTAAACTTTATGTAAGTATTGAGGGCTTTTTGGGAGGAGGAACTGAATTTAGTGATTGAAGAAAATATCTAGGATCTTATTATTGCACGAATACATTCATCATCAATAAACACTAGGCATACTCTCATTCAATTCAAGGTGGTGCACAGAATACACTGGTCTAAACTGAATAAAATATTCCCTGATCTTGACCCAACTTGCCTTCGCTGTACAACAGAATCAGCCACACTGTTACTTGCATACTTTCTGGTCTTGTTTGAAATAGTCAGATTTTGGGGGGCAAAGTCTTCAGGTGTTTTTCTGCTGTTTTTTCATTATTATTAGACCCAAACCCCTTAACAGCATTGTTTGGAATCCTGCCAGAATAAGTTGAATTAAATTCATTACAGGCTGATAGTGTAGCATTTGCAAGTTTACTAGCAAGACGACGTATTCTTATGAATTGAAAGCAGTTCCCCCTTCTTTTCAGCAATGGGTTTTTGATTTTTTACATGCTCTTAGAATGGAAAAGATTTGCTTCATAAATAAAACAAAAGCCAGAACAGTTCCAGAAAGTTTTCTTTTCTACTTTTTTTTCTATTATATGTTTTATTTTTATCTCATGTCTGTATATTTTTGTGTATATATGTGAAGAAAGGGTTAAGTATTTATTTATACTTTTTTAAGGTATCATTTTGAAATTGAAGAATACTAGTTGAATCTGCAGGTAAATGTTTCAGAAAGTACCATATCCTTGCTCCCTCTCTGTGCTGAGAAAATGCCCTGGAGAACAATGTGTTTGTGTGCGTGTGTGTGTGTGTGTGTGTGTGCATATGTGTGTGTGTGCTCAAAGTCTTCCTGCAGGACACTGAACAGCAATGCAGAGCAGCACTGGGTCCATTAGAGCTCATCAAGAGATTGCCTTCACAGAGCGCAATTACAACTCCACAGAGCCATGAACCTTCCTGAAGTGCTGCCAACAACATCTGAGCACCATGTTTCCACAGGACAGCTGACCTGCTTCAGAAAAAGATGCCAAATTAATTGCTAAAACCCTAATTCAATTTAGTATGGCTGAGCGAGAACGTTTATTTAGTCTTGCGGACTATCAGAAGTAAGGCTGTGCGTTTAGCAAGCACAGCAAAATTACAAAACTAAGGCAAGCTTTCTGCCAACATTCCTGCACAACCTATGGTACAATTACACAGAACAGATGGATTAATGAATGGAACATTTACAGTAAATTGGTGGAGAGAAGCAGAGCCTGTCCAACTACTAAGAGACACAAACAAAAGACGAATTCTTGTTTAGTTTAGCATTTCTGTGGAACTATGTTAAGTGCGCAAAATATTCCCACTTTAGTGCAAATTCTGGTGCCAAACCACTAGAAATGTAGAACGGGAAAATGCAAGAGACAGAGAGAAAGCAAGTATGTGTGTGTGTGTGTATCAAGAGAAACGTTGTTGTCTAAGGTAATAATACAAATGAAGTTCCAATGGATTATGTCACATATTAGTATGTCTAATTAAAAGTTATGTCTTTTGTCAAGCTCTCAGAAATGTTATGTTAATACCATGGTATTTGAACATGGTCATAATTTACTATCATGGTAGATATATAAGGACCAAGACACTGTATGACTGACATTATCAATGTCCTATTAATTCACTGCAGTATATTTTTAACAACTACAATTTATTCACTACTGATGTATGCAAAAACTAAATAAAGGAATACATAACTAACTAAATAAAAAAATAATAAAGTAAAAGCTATAAAAATACTAAAATATACAAGATTATAAGACAACAAGTACATCACAACACAATATTGTAATACTGTAATCAAACAGTGTGATATAAAATCCTATGGGAAGCCTGAATAATTATACCAATTAATAAAAAGTCATAATTTCTAAAAGTACAGTTAAAATTAGTTATTAAATACACTTGAACTGTTACATAAATAATGTTTAATTTGGAGTTATCAAATCAAACTTCAGAGAAATGGTCAGTTATAAAAACAAAATGTCCAAAAAAAAATAATTAAAAGATCATAATAAAGCATTTTAAGATCTCATCACATTATGAGATATAACCTTATAATTATGAGAAATCATGGAATTATAAGTGTAATGTGAAGGGACACTGGACAAAGGAGTTGCGGATCCAAATGCAGGCTTTATTAGCAGGATGGTCACGCAAGCAACAGTCAACACAGGAGCAAACAGATGTACAGTATACGGGCAATCCAGAGTCATGGTAAATAAACAGGCAGATGGTCAAAAGGCAGACAGCAGCTAACGTAAAACAAACAAACAAACAAACAAACAAACAAACAAACAAACAAACAAACAAACAAACAAGGCGAGGGTCAAAACCGGCAAGACAAGGAAAGGAAAAAGCATCGTAATGTTCACAATCAGTATAACAAGACTCAGCAACTTCTGTGTGCTTGTGTGCTGACTTTATAGTCCATGTAATCAGTTCATGAGCAGCTTCAGCTGTGAGTGTTTGCAATCAGACAAGATCTAGGTCAGGTGTGTGAGCGGTGCATGACTGGAACTTGTAGTTCTTTTGCTGGCAGATTTGTAGTTCTTTCTCTCTGACAGTGACAACAAGATACAAGCAGATATGAGCTTCCATATAAAGCTAAATGTTACAAGTTATTGACCAAACAACATATTAAAACGAATGTTATGCAGACGAGAATGTGGAAAAACGTCTTATCAAAGTAAAAAACAAAGTTGTCCAGTTTGCCCTCACAAAAAAGTCCCAACAGTTGAGTGCACTCTCCAGGCTTTCCATAGTGAAAATGCAGCAGCATCACAGGAAAGTCCACACACTGCAGCTCTGTCTCTGCATATAAAGGCTGGCTGTGGCTGAAAGCTCCTAAACGTTTACAAGCTAACATTATCCCTCTGTGCTCTGCCCTGATGCACCAGAGGGGACACAGCACTATAAACACACTCTAACATTCATTCTTACTGAACCATGCTGGCACTTTTTATCATCTTTATTTAGCTTTAACATTTAACATTTCATTCATGTTAATGATTAATTCCAATATACAAAATATATTTAACTTTTAATTTAAGCCCCACCCACAATGGATTCTGTCTATTATAAAAATGATCATTTTAATTATTGGTTACAATAAATTCAACTCAATTAAACCTAAAATGCATCACAAGGAACTTTTAAATTGTTCCAGTACTGTTGGGTTCTATCTATTTTTCAAGAAACAGGTGAATAGTGTCAAAAACCTGACTAATAGCTAATAGCTATCACTATACATCCCTGGTTGATTGAATATTGTACATTAGGAATACCATTTTTACTATATTAAACGTTTTATAATACATTGTTTACTGTATAGATGCAAATTAAGCATTCTTTCATTAAATATGCAGACATTTCCATACATTGAGAACAAAGATCTGCATGAAATCGGGTTCAAACCTCTTGTTTCGCTTCATATTAAAGTCAAAGTTTTTTTTACAGAAAAACTTTTTTACCTTTTCTGATTGTTCATAGGAGCAGCATGATGGCGCAGTGGGTAGCACAATCACCTCACAGCAAGAAGGTCGCTGGTTCAAGCCCCAGCTGGGTCAGTTGTCATTTCTGTGTGGAGTTTGTATGTTCTCCCCGTGTTCGTGTGGGTTTCCTCCGGGTGCTCCGGTTTCCCCCACAGTCCAAAGACATGATTACAGGTGAATTGAATAAGCTAAATTGGTTGTAGTGTATGTGAGTGTGTGGGTGTTTCCCAATGTTGGGTTGCAGCTGGAATGGCATCCGCTGCGTAAAACATGTGCTGGATAAGTTGGCAGGTTATTCCGCTGTGGCGACCCCAGATTAATAAAGGGACTAAGCCGAAAAGAAAATGAATGAATGAATGAATGAATGAATGATAGTTCATAAACACTGCGAACAGCCATAAAAAATATTATTTTCATAAATAGTATAAAAGAATAAAGATATTCCTGTTGCTGATAATATAAAGAGTTTACCAAACAGGAATTTGTTTAACCTTCTAAACTGATAAATAGTGACAGAATGGCATACAATAATAGTTGATCTTATGTCTTTGTAAAATACTGTATTACCCACTGGTCAAGGGGGAAACTGGATCATTTTTATCAGACCTGGATCCCTTTCCTTATGTATGTAGGCCCAGGATTTCCCTTACCGTTTTTTGAAAATGTCTGTAGAGCACAAAAAACACTGGTTTGTTTGTTTGTTTGTTTATTTATTTATTTTTAGCTTCAGTTGATACTGTGATATTGAGGAATTTACTGCTTGCTGTTTTATTAAAATTGTTTTACTGTTTAAAAAGATGAGCTGAAATATAGATATTTATAAAACTATAAAGTTTGGTATATGCTAATGCTACAGTAAAGGAGATATAATAATTTTACAATAATAAATAATAATAATTAAATGCCCTTTAATCTCTTTAGGCTCACCTTAATGCAAAAGTGCACTGAATATTAAAGAAAAAGTTCACCCATAAGTGTTTTGTCATCATTTACTCAACATTTATTTGTTCCAAACCTGTTTGACTTTCTTTCTTATGTTGAACACAAAGGAAGATGTTTTTAAGAAAGCTGAAAACCTGTAACCATTGACTGCCATGGTATTTGTTTTTCCTACAATGGAGTCAATGGTTCCAGGTTTCTTCACAATATCTTCTTTAGTGATTAACAAAAATAATATTTTGGGGTAAACGATCACTTTAAGTTTATTGGTTACTGGAGATGTCACATGGTTCAGGACGGTTGTCTAGTGTGCTTGCTGTGATTTATGTGAAGTTGATGTCATTATGGCATTGCTTGAGGTGTGTGCAAAAATCTGAGATCCCAAACTCACTGAAGTTTAAACTCTTTTATTCTAATCCACCCATCATTTTTTCTTTCACCATACATCATTTACTCCATCCATGCACCCACGATGACAGGCTTTACGTTCAGAATGACATCACAACACTGAGGCCAAATGCTCCATTGCTTTGAAAACTGTGCTCTGCAAATGTAGCACATCTGATTGAGACTTTTCTGGCTTCCAGTAAATGGTGCGAACAGCCAAGTGCCACATGAGCTGGAGCTGAGAGAGGTGAAGTTCTGCCATAATACCGGTCCTCGTAAAACTCTAAACCACCTCTTTAGTTTCACACTTGCTCTAACTTTACAAGCAGGGCCTGTGGTGACACAACGTGTGTGGGGTTGTGTGTGTATGTGTGTGCAGACTGGCATCGTAGTACTGAAGTGAGACGCTACCTAAACCCTCTTTCTGTTCTGTGCTAGATACTAGTTCTTATTCTATTACTATTCATTAGCTAAGTAGGAAAACTTCTAAAAATGTACACACATATTTCATTTAAAAGACCACATTTGCTTGATAGATGTATTTTCCTTTATGTGTTGAGATAAAAAAAACACTAATTAATGTTTTTAAATTAGCAAAATGGTGCTGTTAAATCACATAATTGTCCACTATGCTTCTAGATGGTTAGTTGAGAGTAACTTGGGGGGAGGACCAAAAATACACTACCTGACAAAAGTCTTGTCGCCTATCCAAGTTTTAGGAACATCAAATAATATCTTGACTTCTAGTTGATCATTTGGTATCAGACGTGGCTTATATGAAAGTCAAAGACCTCTGGATTACGCTTATTTTACCAAAATAAAATATAATTATGCCTTGATTTTTTATCATTTCATTAAGACAGTAAGGTCTGACTTTGCTTAGACAAATGTCTTGTCACTTAACAGAAATAATGTACAGTATAGAATATAAAGTCATGGTGCAGTGGAAAAAGAATTAATATTGTGTATGACTCCCATGAGCTTAGACGACTACATCCATAAATCTCTGCAATGACTCAAATAACTTATTAATAAAGTCATCTGGAATGGCAAAGGACGCGTTCTTGCAGGACTCCCAGAGTTCATCAAGATTCATTGGATACATCTTCAATGCCTCCTCCATCTTACCCCAGACATGCTCAATAATGTTCATCTCTGGTGACTGGGCTGGCCAATCCTGGAGCATCTTGACCTTTGCTTTCAGGAACTTTGATGTGGAGGCTAAAGTATGAGAAGGAGCGCTATCCTGATGAAGAATCTGCCCTCTCCTGTGGTTTGTAATGTAATGGGCAGCACAGGTGTCTTGATACCCCAGGCTGTTGATGTTGCCATCCACTCTGCAGATTTCTCGCAAGCGCCCATACGGAATGTAACCCCAAACAATGATTTTTCCTTCACCAAACCTGACTGATTACTGTGAGAATCTTGGGTTTTTGCAGGTTCCAATAGGTCTTCTGCAGTATTTGTGATGATTGGGATTCATCTGAAAAATCTACCTTCTGACACTTTTCCAAATGATTGACTAGAAGGCAAGTTATTATTTCTTGCTCTTACAACTGGGATCGACAACAAGACTTTTGTTAGGTAGTGTATGCTTGGTGCAGGATGAGTTATCAATCTATTTGAGCTGTTTTTTTATTCTCCTAAACACATTTTGTAGCTTCATTTAGCTCCTTTAGCTGTATAAAACATAAGATATATATATATATATATATATATATATATATATATATATATATATATATATATATATATATATATATATATATATATATATATATATATATATATATATATATCCTACAGTTGAAGTCAGAATTACTAGCCCCCCTTTTTATTTTTTTCCCCAATTTCTGTTTAGCAGAGAGCAGATTTTTTTCAACACATTTCTAGACATAATTTTTACATTTTTAATAACTGATTTATTTTATCTTTGCCATGATGACAGTAAATAATATTTTACTAGATATTTTTCAAGACACTTCTATACAGCTTAAAGTGACATTTAAAGGCTTAACTATGTTAATTTAACTAGGCAGGTTAGGGTAATTAGGCAAGTTATTGTATAACGATGGTTTGTTCTGTAGACTATCGACAAAAAAAGCTAAAAGGGGCTAATAATTTTGTCCCTAAAATGTTTTTTAAAAAAAATTAAATACGGCTTTTATTCTAGCCGAAATAAAACAAATAAGACTTTCTCCAGAAGAAAAAATATTATCAGACATACTGTGAAAATTTCCTTGCTCTGTTAAACATCATTTGGGAAATATTTAAAAAAGAAAAAAAATTCAAAGGGGGGCTAATAATTCTGACTTCAACTGTATTTATTTATACAAGAGCAACGTACAACATGACATGTTGTTCCAGAGTTAGCTATGAAGCTAATTTACATCTGTAGTACCTGGGCAGGAAGTTCTACCAAGTTTAACAATACTTAAAATAATAATAATAATAATAATATTAATAAAAAATAATATATATATTTATTTATTTATTTATTTTTATTAATTAATTTTATTATTTTTATTTAATGGATATTTAAGTAGTCAACAAAGACATATATTACTTGACACACAAAAAAACAAAACATATTCTGAAGGTTCAATGTGTTATGGTCCACCCCAGTGAGGAAAAGTTGTTATCAGATTTAGGCTTACCAAGATGTCTTTACAAACTTTCTGCATCTTAGAAGAGTTTAGGTTACCAGCACCAAACCTCTCAGGTTCCAATACAATACACTACAATATATTCATTTGTGTTTTGATGATTACCCTAAAAGAGCCTTATTCTTGCCTATAAACAAAGCAAATCTCCTTTTTGGGGGTGAATAAGTCAAGATACATTCAAAAAGACAATAGTATTTTAATAGTGTTTACTATATCATTTGCAATGCAACTTAAAAAATATATCCATTCCAGGTTATATTTGTCAATTTTTATAAGTACATCAACATTTAAGAGCAAACATGTGTGTACTAAAATCCACAAAACTCCAATATGTGGTCTTGAAATGAACCCTGTTGTACTAAACCTAATATCAACACTTCTCAATATACACAAATTAACACAGAGCCTAAAATCTTTCAACTGGCTCTATATAGACTATGAAATCACAGGTGTAAATAAGTGTAATTTTCTCAAAACAACAGACACGTCACGGCTCTGTTGCTGCCTTTACTCACAGACAAACTTGGAGTTGTTTCAGTGATGAATGCAGGTGGAGGCTTCATTAATCATGTGAACGCAGAGAAAGGTGTTGGATAAAGAAAAGTGACATTAGCCTCAGTGTGTAATGCGAGAGCTATTGAGGAGGTGAGTGTGTGTGCGCGCATGTACGTTTTGATTCTAACCAGGCCTGGCTTGTCTCAGTAAACGGCTTGATGAAGCAGGAAGTCATCCAAACACAAGCTATGCAGGCTGAACACAGTAAGGTGGTCTTGAATATGCAACACAAGCCCACACACAAAGGTTCAGCACCACCTGGAGAAAAAGACACCTATGAGACATATCTATTATCAGCTGAGCTAGGACCAGTTCTGTTGAGAATGACTGCATTTGCTAATCAAGCACAGGTCTGTGAATTTAAGGATGTAATGTACATCTGACTTTCTACTAGGATGAGATTATGTACAGATTATGTACATGAACCATACAGTATTGATGTGGTACAATTATTATAGTATTTAAACTTTAATATGTGCATTAAACATTAATAATAATGTGACAGTGAAGGAAATTTAAAATGTACAAACTGGAAAAATTAGAATGCACAATTATATCAAACAAATACAAAATCCTAAATAAATAAATAAATAAATAATCATAGTAATAAATGCTAACTATGCTATTAAAAAGTTAGTAGAGGATAGTTTTGAGGGAGGGGCTTTCACATTCTGTGGAGCTTCTGATTGGTCAAAAAAGTGTGGTGCAGGATGAGTGTCACCAGCGATTACCAGCGATCTAATCCTTACCCATCACTGGTAAACACCAAGCGGCAACCTCCCACTCTCCCTCGGGAAGCCAATACGAAGTAATTGAAACTGAAATTCATCGAAATTCCGCTAGTCCTGGCTCCATATGGAGCAAATTTCTGTTAGAATGGCCAAATTTACAGCATAAAAAAAAGGTGTTTATAGCCTGGTACAAAGAACGATTTTGGTTCATATAGCTAATATTACCCTTCATGACAACTGTGAGGGGGGTGAAAGGGGGGTGACAGGTAGATCTCGCTGGTCGGCGTCACTTCACCTCAGCTGACTCTAGCTGATTAGCCACTGATCTCGGCATATTCGTTGTATTTTTCTGTTGTTTTATACAGCTTTACACAGTCATTTGCCTTTTGGAATTATTTCCTACAATTATCAGATGATATGGCATGCTGTGTGCACTTAATTGTGCTCACAAACCATTAACGCGGCCTCCATTTCCCAGGTGAGTGAAATTATATACTTATATACCATATCTATAAAGGTATTAGTTTTACTTAAGATAATTTATCATTTATATTTTTCTTTAGACCTGTAAAGCACTCCAGAATCTGACAGACTGATTAGCTTCTCTAGAACAGTCATCTGAAGCATTGTCATACAGTGTTATGCCTGGAAATAGTCTTGCATTTACTAACACAGACTATATCTGAAGTATTTGGAAGTTATTCACGTTTTCCTCCTGTAGAAAAATGTCATATTAACAATGCTTAGTGGCTCAATGTATTGCAACAGTGTTTTTTAAAGTCTAAACACTTTATTGGTACAATGGTTGTTGATTTACAACCAAGCACATGTGGTCAGAACACAAACGAGTCGCAGGTAATGAAGTATTAAGCCTTTCTCCCATAGGAAAGCCTGTCTAAGCAGAATGCCAGCATGCGTCTGTAGCTCTGCTCACGCTCCGCCTCTTTGCCCTTATTGGGTATTCCCAGGTTGTTGCGATGACGCGCGAACAAAATGGCGACTGTTGGCCACGCCTACCGGTAGCTTCTTTTGGGTTCTTCAGAACTCTATGGGTGACGTCACGGATACTACGTCCATATCTTTTACAGTCTATGGTAAACACACAGTCCACTAAAGAACTACAAATCCGCCAGTATATGGACTACAAGTTCCAGTCATGCACCGCTCATGCACCTATTCCTCATTCCGTTGATTTCACACACTCACGGCTGGGAGCTGCTCATGAACTGATTACATGAACTATATACACAGCACACACGCACACCTCTTGGCTGAGTCTTGTTATACTGTTACTGTGAACATTACTATGCGTTTCCCTTGCCATGTTTTGCAATGTACCAATCTTTGCTTTGTTTTACGTTGTCTGCTGCCTGCATTTGACCATCCGCCTGTTTATGACCATATCTCTGGATTTGTCTGTATACATCTGTTTGCTCCTGTGTTGACTGTTGCTTGCCTGACCATTCTCTGCATAATAAACCCTGCATTTGATTCCGCACTTCCTTGTCAGAATTCCACTTCACATTACAGAGAGTCATCGGTATATTTGATCTAGTTAACACAAACGTTTTTACACCATGTGTGTGTGTGCACGTGTGTGTAGTAGATAATATACACAGTATTACCTCAACATGTGTGAATTTCCATACATTTCTAGACGCAGTTAATGGTCTCATGAAGTGCTTTGAAATGTGCAATTTTTAATTTGATGTTTGACATAATCTCAACTAAAAAAAAAGAGAGAGGGTGGGACAGAGTAGCTCATCTCCTTTTAAACATCCAATAGTAGTTGAGCTCAAGTGCATCAAATGAAAAGCAAATGAGAAGCATCTTGAAGGGGGTGTGGCATGTCAGATACTAGAGAGCATTTAATGAGAAACTGGAGTATGAGGTGGCGTGGAAAAAAAAATCGTTCATCGATTTAGGCGGAAATCTAAAAAAAAGCTACAGGCTTTCAATGTTTATATCGGTTTTATTTTTTCTAAACATTACTTTTGTCACTGTTTTGGAACACACTAGCTAATAAAACTAGCAGACTGCTCATCTCTCAAAGGCCAAACTTTCTAAAATATATCCCAATGTTTCAGATATGTGTGATAAATGTAAACTTTCACCATGTAACCTTAGTCACATGTTTGTATTTTGTCCCAAAAGTTTGTTGCAAAACTATTGGATTACTTTATTTAAAATTGTCTCTGATGTTCTGGGGGTCAAGTTAGCTGTTTGCCCTTTAATCCCGATCTTTGGTGTTCCCTCTCAGTGTCAACCAGAGACACGCTGACATTGTGGCTTTTGCATCTCTTCTCGCTAGGCGCAGAATACCGTTGTCTTGGACCTCCCCATAACCGCCCCCACAACCCCCCTCTATTTCATTGTGGTTAAAAGATTTGGTCTTTTTTTTTAACTTGAGAAAATTAAATACAATATCAGAGGAAGGGGAGAACAGTTTTTTGAAAAATGGCAACAATTTATTGCATTCTTTAATCACTTAAAAACCTTAGATGTGGATTGAATGAAGGTATATATGTATGTATACTGTATGGTTTGTTTTTATAATTTTTTTCTGTATTTTTATTTATTCTATTTATAATTATTATTTACTATTCATTTTTATTTGAATCTAATTTTATTATTTTTTCAGATGTTGATTGTTTTATTTGGGGATTGTTTTGTGGGTTGTTGTAAAATGTTATTTGCAAGAATAAAAATTTCATGACAAAAAAAAAAAAAACTGAAACTAACATTAATCATTTTTTTTTATTATTTCACCAGAACTTTAACATCTACAAAGCTTCTATCTGTACTAATACAGATACACCACATGTTATATGTCATACGCCATGGGAAAACATTTCAGCTAAAGGGAAATAAGCATTTAGTAAAAACAAACCCAAATTGAAACTTATTTATCTCTTTGGCAAACCATTTTTTTCTTGTTTTAAACTAAATTTGAACAATTAAATTTAAGCTAAAAACATGCAAAAACTCAACAAACAACAAACAGAAAATAATAAATTGACTAACTAAATAATAAAAAAATTAAGAATACAAATAAATCTACTTATCGGTGTAGAAAATTAAATTTAAAAAACATAAATAACTGCAATTAGGTAAAATATTTATTTAAATTTTTACTTTTTAAGCTATTTCAAGACCAAATCCTATTTTTTTGCATTATAACCATTTAATTTCTTCCTCATGCACACTTTCTCCACCTATCTGGCAAGCTTTTGCAATTATCTGGCATCCATGAAAGGAAAGAGTGATCATGCCAACAGAATTAAGAAAGCATATGTGTGCAAGTGAGTTGGTGTGTATTATGAGTGGTGAATTATGAGCAAGTGGATGATACGAGTGCAATCTTCACTGTACTGTATATCTGACAACATAATGGGTGTTTACAGAAAAGGCTATAAGGTCACAGTGACTTTCTTTATCTGTGTGCATGTTTGGAAAGATGGCTTTGGCATCAGCATGCATCTGCTACGCATGTTCATGTGGGTTTGCATAGATTCCTGGGGAGATGGCGCTGACTCAGGCCTACTCGTTCCAGCTTGGCCTGTAATCACAGCCTCCTGCATGACGAGTGCAGAATCAGAGCTGAAGTGCAGCCTGTGGGCCTCCGAGCGGCCATAAATCTCAGTCTGCTCATGAGGGTGTGGTGGCCAGGGGTGTGGAGCAGCGGCTGAATGTCAAACATGATATGTTAACAGCTGTAGATAGTGCCGCCCTCTGGGCCACTTGCACTGATTGGCATCTGACTAATTTGTGCAGCACACGTATCTGCCTTCAGTACATGTGGAGTCTATTTTGACAGCTTTGAGGTTACATACATAGGTAAGGCTGCCACCCAGATTCATACTTCTTGCCAAAGTGCTTCAAACAAGAGCGTGGTTGGAATACTAGAGTTGCATTTCCTAAAGGAAATTGCAGTGTTTGTAAGTCTGTAAAAGAATGTATTCCAAGTTTCTGACTATAGAAGTATACGCAAGACTTGACCAATCCCAATTCACTTTGACATGGGTAATAAAGAATTTAAAGATTGGAAGCTTTCATTTTTTAATGATGAATGAGTTAATAAAAAATAATAATAAGCAAAAATCACAAAAAAAAAATATCCAAAACTATTGGCTTTCACGTTTTCTCTGAAGTTAACTGTGATAATCTGGTTAGAGCTTTTAAGAATATTAAATTCAGATTTGTTAATCAGTCATTCAGATCAATTCACTGAATAGTAGGGATGCATCGATATGGATTGTTTGGCTGATATTGAAAACAGATAACTCTTAAGATTTGGAGGCCGATAACAGATATATTATCGCCTATGAATATAAATATTTCAAAATGTTATATTTATTTATTAAGTAAACAACTGATTTTATTTTATAATCTTCATAAAAGTTTGATCTGATCTTATGAACTGAACAGTCTACTCAATGCAAAAAAGCAATAATTTAAAATTGCAAGGTGATTATATAGACCTATATTCATGATTTTACATAAATTAGCAAGTCGAAAAATAAAAATTATTTCCTTTTCTTTGCATAGCAAATTAACATGCAACTTGACTGTTGCATAAAAACAATAGGTTAAATAACAAAATGGGATTTAATTAACAAACAAGTAAAATAAATATGTTTTAAATAAAACGAAAATGAAAGAACTAAGAACTGAAACCAGCTCAAATGTTCTTGAATAAAATGCGTTACAGTAATGTACATATGTACAAATATGTAATGTCCAAAAAGCCATTTTGAGGGATGTTTTGACAGTTCAAAGCCACCGTACAAGCAAAAAGCTACAGTATATGAAATGTAGGTGCTGCTTGTCAATCAGACAATCGTTATAATCATTATAAATATGCCGATCAAACTAATGCAATCTTACATCAACAACACATGGCAAGCAACGCGTTGATAATAACAAATAATCAAATTAGATTACAAACAACCCAATTTCTTTAGAGTTCTTTAGCATGTGTGCATAGCTGCTATTATGTTTACACATGTAATACTTTTCCTGAGGCAATTTAAACCAAAATACACAATGACACTCTATCAAACATATCTTCAACGATAAGGAATATGGTTACTGAGAAGAAAGAAAGAAAGGCAGAACTTAGAAGGAATAACTATGTGAGGTAAACTACACTGGACAAGTCTGAACAAGTTCGACCGAAGCATGCGCAAGGCAGGCAGTTCTGAACAGTCTATTGGGTTAAAGATATCGGCCTGATTTTAATATCGGACCGATAACTATAACATTAAAAAATAGCATTTGTCGGCCGATAACAATATGGCCGTCGATATATCGTGCACCACTGCTGAATAGAACTCAATAGATGGATTCACCCATATATCAGAAATCAATTTGGCTTCCAAACACATTGTACTTGACACAAGCTCAACAAAAGACCAATAACTAGATTATATTTAATCAGAGTTAAATGTTTAAATAAAAAAATTATATGTTAAAACAATGTATAATTGTAAATTTAACATTTTAGCAGCCGTTCATTCTAAAATGTGTTTGCACTAAATCTTTCATTCATATAATTCCTCAGAAATTATAGTATTATGCTGATTTAGTTAATACATTTATTAGCAACACTTATTTATGATTTATTACACTATTAGGTCACACTTTACAACTAATTTGTTGTATTACATACAAACCAAAGTCTGTAGGGTGTGAATAAAGAATAAAGAATATATGACATTAAAACAACATACTGCCCAATAAAACTAAACATACAAGCTTAAAAACTAAAAACTCATCATATACTGCATGCTCTAGTGGTAAGCTTCACCTCAGGTGTGGGCTAATGCCCAGAAAACGAATCCCAACTTCAAAAAATATCTCTTTAATTGAGAAACACCCAATCTGTTTCCAATCAAAGCCCATTCAGCCCAATTATCTCAATCAAACTCAAGCATGATTACTGAAGAAACCCGACTGAGTGACAACTGACACAGTCTGACTCTGCAATCAACTGCACGTCCTGAGAGACTTGGATGAGGCAAGACAAGATTCCACAAAAACATAAGCCTCACATCGCGCTCCCAATCAAGAGAATGGAATTTATTAGGGCCTCTGCTGAGACGTATCATTCCCTGACTCATCACTGGGGATTTGCGGAATTCCTGCATTATCTTCTCTATCTTTCATTTGTTTTCCTTTTCAACTGGATGGTTCTGCTATTTTATCTTCCTTCAGTCCCAAGAGTGAGAGAGTTGTACAATAGCATCTAACCTTTTCTTCCCATTACTTACAGTTGTTTTTTTTCTCTTGCACAGACACACACAACACACGTTTGTTTTGTGAATTGTGGGGACATTCAATAGATTTCCATTGTTTTTATATTGATATCAAATCCATAAAATCAACCTGTGTACAGTTTCAGCTTATAGAAAACTCATTCTGTATGATTTTAAACTTTTTTTAAAAACTGTTTTACTTTTGTAAAAATGAGGACATCAATAAAGAATTTATTTTCTACAAGAAAAAAAGGCTTATTATATGGCCTTAAGCCACTGTCATACAGCACTTTTTGCCCCATAGAATAAATAGACCATTCATACACACGTGAATGCAGCAGACTGGAAATGCAAGCTCGTGCCACAAGTTTCGCATGTCGATATGTTCCAAAGTTTAAGCTTGGTGAACTCTGGTCAAAAAAAAAAAACGTGACCTCTATGCACAGAAACTTAAAATATGGACCTATTGCTCACTTTATCAACGTCTAATCAACTTGTTTTATTCCTGCTCTTTTCACAGCACCATACAACAAAAAGATTGCATGATCAAACTCTAATGTGAACATGTCTTTACTCTAACCCGACTCCTAAACCTGACCCTCAGAAAACCAGTTTTGAATTATGAGGACACAAGGCATGTTCTCATAAACAACCTCATCATTGTAATACCAGGGCCATACCCCTATCATACAAATTTGTGTCTTCATAAACCACCAAAACCAGTACACACACACACACACACACGCATTAACCTTTCCTCATCCCTGTCTCCCGAGGGCAGCTCTTTTCTCTCTCTCAGTACCTTGATACCTCACAAGTAGACTTCACAAGACTCAACAAATTTTTACTTGTTTTACAACTGATTCCCTTAACGTGTAATTACATGGCTGTGCTGCAACAAAAATAAACCTGCACTACTTAATCTCAAAAACGCAATGCAAAACATAATACATTTTACAGCCCTGACAAGTTTTTTTTTATTTTATAAATGTTACAATTATTAATTGCTCATAGATGTTATTTGCATCTTGTGCACATTAAATACGTCAACAGATTAAATGATTGGCCTTGAAATCAACAGGCGATGCACTTTTTCAAACATATGTGGAGAAAACGGCCATTTATTATTGAGGAACACAATAAGTTTGGTCCCCGAAGACAAAACTCTCCAAGCATTGTGACTGGATTGGACACTTGAGCTCAGCACAATAACAATATTACCTCATGTCCATCTGTACACAACTAATCACTGAGTCTGACAACACATCCCACCCCACACTCTGACACACTTGAAAACACATCTTTACATTTTCTGAACCCATGGCTAGGGCTGTGTGGTGGCTAAGGTGGCCTTGCAGGGTTTAAAAGCCCTACTCTTATGCTACTTATTGTATATCATTTTCATATTATTTACATACAGTATATATTATTTTTTGATTTTACAACACTGTACATCTGAGCCAGTGCCAACTATAGGTAAATGGATCAAGCAACTAGTCCCGCAACCCATAAGTCTTACAGGTTGTCTATTACTTTAAAAGTGCCCCATACAGGGAGCGGGACAAGCTACAGAAACATTTAAAAAAATGACACTGTGTCTATATAAGAATTTGGGATTCACATGGCTTGATTTGAAAAGAATTACACTATAGCACTGCAAAAATGATGGCTTTAATCCCAGCTAACACACATACTGATAAAATGCATACCTTAAAGGTGCCTCGAATGAAATTCTGGGTATACCAAGGCATAGTAGAATAATAAAAGGTTATTATATGGAAACGGGCATACTGTGAGCCTCAGACACCTATGTTTCCTGGTTCTCTTGTAAATTCCACAAGTGTAAACCCCCGACCAATCAGATGAAAACTGTGATGAGACTCACGGGCCATGCCCTCCGAGTTTGCATGTATGCCTACTTTAGATCATTCATCCGGACTTGATGAGCAGCTGCGCCATCAAGAGAACACGACTCATATGCAGCTCTGAGATCATAAAAAAGCTCTAAAATCATTAATATTCATGCCTTAGGGTGCTTTCAATAAGACAAATGTTTTCTAGTGATACAACAGAGGTAATTTTCCTTCCTCAATTATTTTAAGCATATATTTCACTATGTATGTGGGACTTTTATTTGAAAACGCAAGCCCCAAATTTTTTACTGTGCGTTACTGGGCAACGAAAGCATGAGGCATAATTCAAACTCACCTCAGGACACAAAATGCAAGATTTACAGATTACACATTTATTCTTCTTCACACCGAAGAGGCATAAGGTATGCATCTTTTGTTAATTTATCATGTGTTTTGTGAAATTTGATGCATATTTTTCAACAAAACACATGTAGACTGCTGAATTGTGTCAAATCACTGAGCTCAACTGTCATATCTTCATGCAGAAGTTGATACTAAGTCCTGGCTGTGTTTTCTTTGAACGTAGCTTCAAAATACAACGAGATATATCTCTTTTGTCAAGTTTAATTATAATTTAGCCTTTATCCACAACAGATCTGGTGAGCAAAATTGGTTAACGTTACTCTGATTGGGTTTATATGTGTCCATGTTTAGCGAGCGGCACTTTAGAGTGGAGCTCATTATTATTCTCCACACGAACCATACTGTATAAGGTCAATTATGGATCTTCTAATTCGGTCGGTATTTTATGGAGTAACAAATGAGTTTTAAAAAAAAACGTTTCTGAGGATTTTTTTAACTTACCGAAGCCCTAAACCTTCCCTGTAGATATTATAGAACAATTTAAATACCTTTAAATAGACTGTAAAACATGTAGCAAAGTACATTATCATCTAAATGCATAAAATATAAATGCATTTTTTGTGGAATAGGAAGAGGTATTGGAAAAAAATCCAATGAATTTCAAATGGGAAAATTTCTAAACAAATCTCCATTTTAGTTGCCAGTGCCAGTAATGTGTAATTTTATGATGACACACTTGACACAACAAACATTACTTTTAATAGAGGGTGTTTAACTTTAATGTTATTTCTGCACTTGAATAAATGTGTCCGACAGGAACTTACCAGCACACAATAATGACAAGCAATATTCAGAAAGCTCCAGGACATCTGTTCGAAAGGAACATGCCGGCACACAAATAACAAGCAAATTTCAGAAAGGGCCAGGACATCCCACATCACCACTGAAGTGGGTCTTCCTTTTGAGGAATAGATTACTTGTTTTTTGTGTGATCATGGAGTTTGTCGCAACTGAGACAAACAAAATGCATGCAAGATCTGAGGTAAAAATGCACTTTCTGTCCACCCAGATACTCTTTTAAAATTAATGTGTTATTTTACCAAGCATTTTTAATTTGCTGTGCAGTGCATCCGGAAAGCATTCATAGCGCTTGGCATTTTCCACATTTTTTTATGTTACAGCCTTATTCCAAAATGGATTAAATTCATTTATTTTCTCATAATTCTACACACAATACCCCATAATGACAATGTGAAAAAAGATTTTTTGAAATTGTTGCAAATTTATTAAAAATAATAATATAATAATAATATAATAATATTCACAGCCTTTGCAGTGAAGCTCAAAATTGAGCTCAGGTACATTTTGTTTGCACTGATCATTCTTGAGATGTTTCAGCAGCTTAATTGGAGTTCACCTGTGGTAAATTCAGTTGATTGGACATGATTTGAAAAGGCATACACCTGTCTATATAAGGGCCCAGGGTTGAAAGTGCATGTCAAAGCACAAACCAAGCATGAAGAAGGAATTGTCTGTAGACCTCAGAGACAGGATTGTCTCGCGGCACAAGGCTGGGGAAGGTTACAGAAAAAGTTTTGCTGCTCTGAAAGTTCCAATGAGCACAGTGGCCTCCATCATCCATAAGTGGAAGATGTTTGGAACAACCAGGACTCTTCCTAGAGCTGGCCGGCCATCTAAGCTGAGTGATCGGGGGAGAAGGGCCTTAGTCAGGGAGGTGATCAATAACCCGATGGTCACTCTGTCTGTGCTCTCTGTGGTCAGAGGAGAACCTTACAGAAGGACAACCATCTGTGCAGCAATCCACCAATCAGGCCTGTATGGTACAGTGGCCATACGAGACCACTCCCTTCCCGGAATTTGACAAAAGGCATCTGAAGGACTCTCAGATCATAAGAAACAAAATTCTTAGGTCTGATGAGACTAAAAATCGAACTCTTGAATGCCAGGCATTATGTTTGGAGAAAACCAGGCACTGCTACTGCAATACTATCCCTACAGTGAAGCATGGCGATGGCAGCATCATGCTGTGGGGATGTTTTTCAGCATACTAACGTACAAGTGATTTTTCAGGTTTTTTATTTTTAATAAATTTGCAACAATTTCAAAAAATCTTTTTTCACATTGTCATTACCCCATGTATTGTGTGTAGAATTTTGAGGAAATAAAATTATTTAATCCATTTTGGAATAAGGTTGTAACATAAAAAAATGTGGAAAAAGTGAAGCGCTATGAATACTTTCCGGATGTACTGTATGTGTGTGTTAGGCATAACATTAAAATGATGGTGATTTGGATGACTTAATCTCATGTAATTAACTCTTGCTTTCAGTTTTGACGGAGTCAACTAGACCCTCACATCTCTAGTAAAAACCTTTTCAAGCCTGAATCATTCTTAACTTGAATTCAAGAGTTTGCAGAGTGCCAGTGTGCTGTAAATAACAGCCAAAACACGTTAATAGCAATTCCATTCTTATTTAAATATGGTGTTGCGAAAACACTGCCAAAGCATACAATTAGAAAAGTAACACTTTCCTAAGCTGCGTCTTGATTGACTAACTTCACATTTAAACCAGGTTCCTAAATTTCTCTTTTAATTTTCACTAAATCTTTTGCAATATTCCAAAGTGTTAAGGACATAACAGAGCTTTTGAACAAGACCACACTGATGTATTATTTACATCCTTCCTCTTTGAAGCGAATGGTTCTTTCGAAAGTAAATTACCTCACTCTGACGGGGTTTACAGGGGAAAGTAATAACAATGTCAGCTAAGGTGACAGGATAAAGAGTCCTGTAATGCAAGTAGCGGTGCAATTAGTCAAACATGAGGTGACATGACAGAGGACTGAACTAAACACACAGCTTCAACGTGTCAGTCACCTGATATACAAAGGTCTGAAAGTGAGAAAAATGAGAGTGTAATAATGAGACCATGTGAGAAATAGAGAGAGACAAATGCCTCGTGCCAGTTCCTCACAACCCCCTTCATCTACAATCTCATCTCTGAACGGAGAGACGCGTGTTTGCCCCAAAATTGCAACCACAACACTGCACAACCCCTAACATTTACATAATTCGAAGCTTGAAAGCGTTCACACACTCTGAGGCTCCCAGTAAGAAGCATTACCATTCCAGTGCCTTTGCTAATGAGCACTTTGGCCAGGCTTTAAGAAAAGCTTCCTAGATGCAAAGCAGATGGAAAAAACTTTGATTACATCTGAAGAAGTGATTACAAAAGAAGAGGAAGAGTCGAACATGAGGGACGAATAACCTTTTGAAAACTTTTGTCTGTTCTTAATGTGCACATTTCCAACACAAAGCGAACTTAGACAGTTGTTTCTTCTCTCAAGTTTCAGAGTTGGCCTTAAATGAGAACAGCAGGGATCTTTAACTAATGGAAGCTTTGATTTTGCCCTTCAGGGACGTCTCTGTGGAAAACGTGGCATCCCATATCTCACATCAGAGGTGAAGTGCATCTGTATTGAGCCACAAGTCCTACAAGAGCTGCAAGTCACCCATAAAAGCAGTGCTGGGAGCTCATGCAGAACATATACTGTGATATTCAGTGCAATAATAAATCCATATATACACATACAGTATACACATACACTGTTTTACACGGCTGCTATTCAACTTCACCTTCATGCTGAATCTCAGAGCACCCACCTCTTTGTCAAAGTCATCAGAGGAAAAATATCTGGCATTACGAAATGCTAAGCTTAAAATCAAGAGATCCATCTAACCACATCCTTTGGAAATCAGCCCAGCTTCCTGAACAATTGACTTAAGAGAGTCAGTGGTTTTCTCTGCAAGTTTGAAGAATTATCTGTTCAGTTTCATCCTGTGGCTCTGCCTCAGATTAAGCCGCCATTAATATTGCAGCTTTTTAGGGTGCATATATGTGTGTTTGTTGTGTGTGTGTGTGTGCGTTTGTGTGTATGTATGGATGTATGTATGAAGAGTTACGATGCAAAACCCTCTATAAAATTAGCATTAAAGGACTAAAGTTAAAGGTTTGTAGCGAGTTGGGCAGGGTTGAGAGACGTGAGAGCAGAACGAGGCTGGTGGCGTTAGTGTCTGTCACCTGTGTGCACCACCAGTCTTGAGTCTCACGGAGGAGCTCTGAAAAATTAAAAGGAGGAGAGACGGCAGTAGAAGATGAGAGAAGACTGCAGGCCTGGGGTCCGTTCTTTGAACCTGGCTTAAATAATCCAGGACAGTAGTCATCAAGCACTGGGCCACGGACCGGTACCGGTCTGTGGATCAATTGGTACTGGGCCGCACAAGAAATCATTAATTATTTCCGTTTTATTCATTATCTGAGTCTGAACAATCTTTTATTTTGAAAAGTATTTTATTTTGAAAAATGACCGTATTCTCTCGGTTACATCTCGGTCACTTGAGCGCCCAAATTTCACCCACAAGCAGCAAAATGAGTAGGAAACAGAGTCTTTGGAAAGTTTTATTGCTAAGGGGAAAAGGCCCAGTGAAGGATCCACAAACTGCCAAAGAATGGACTCGCAAACCCATTTATCAACAAATCAGGTGAATCCACCAAGGTTGTGCAAAAAGATCAACTGATGGTGATCCCAAATCACGGTGGCCTTTTAGGGTCCGTTCGCATATCGTATCTATTGTGCAACAAGTGGCTAATGGCACAGTGGCGTAATGACATCATCTGATTAATATTTAATTATCCATGTGAGCAAAATTACATACAATTCGTAGTAAAGGGTTTGTTAAATATGATACGCCATAAATTTACACCTTTGTTGTGGGCTTGTGTCAAGAGTATTTAGCAATTTATTTAGTCTTACATTTACAGCGGATTTTCTTTATTATAGTAGCCTAGGCGTATTCAAATTTCTTAATCAGTGTAAGGAATAATTGGCTGTTTAAATTAATTTGGCATCAAAAAAGCATTTTGATATCGGTAAAAGTGTCTTCAACTTTAGCGAAGCATCAAATCACCCTCATATTAGCTATCAAAACACGTGCATGACTGCATAAATTATTATTCCTTTAAAACAAGTTGAATATTGTGCATGTCTATTATCATACACAAATTAAATTAAAGTTGGTACCTTACAATAGTACGCGTTTGTGTCTAAAAAGTCTATATTAATAAATGTTCTTTTTGAACCCCTTAAGGAGCACCACCCCATGAGAGTCTTGTGCTTTTATTTTGGAGTGCAGATTGCATACGTTTTATTAATTTATATTTGTAAACTATATATATTTTTAAACTATATATATATATATATATATATATATATATATATATATATATATATATATATAATTTTTGTTTAACTATTTACTATTTTCCCAAGTGTATACAACTACTACTGTAAGAAAATATCAGATTTTGGTACATACTTTCAGCATTACCTTTGCTAGAAAAGACCCGATCTAATGCTGTTTATATGAAATAAGCCTGCTACCAAGCAGGTTAGAGCTACCAGAACTGTTGCTATGACAACAACTCTCAGATAACTTTTGAAGAACTAAATGATCTTGGATCGCGTCAAATCGTCAATAACCAAATCCAGCTAATTGAGTAATCCACGTACGAAGAACAGACCCCTAATAACTAAACATAAACATACGAGGTTAAGTGCAGATGGGACTTAGAGGGTTTTGCATCTAAACTCTTCATATGTATGTGTACGTATATATTTAAATTAGAATTTCCACATGCCCTCATTTAATTAAGTTTTTTTTTTCAGTGTTTTTAATGTTGTATTATTTTAAAATATTGTTTTATAGTATTTTTACAAGAAAGCAAAAATACAACACAAAAAATTAAAATAAAGCAAAGGAAAAACTAAATAAAAGACAAAGAAAAAGATAAATACAATTAAATACAAAACAACAAAACAAAAACAGAAAGAGATAAAAAAAGACAACAAAGCAAAAAACAAACAAACAAACAAACAATGAAAAAATACAGTAACAAAAACACAAATCAAAAACAATCAAGACAAAATAAAATAAATTACCAATTTAAAAATATTTTGATGGCTAAGCACAGACTATTAATATGCTGGAAAAAAAATGTAAATCATATGAACCCTCAGAACCTATTTTGTACTAGTGTCCGGTACATCTTGCAGTCCTAATGGCCAATATCTCACAAAAGACCACTGGGAACACTGTGTAGCCGCTCACATATTTTGTACAGTCAGTGAATGATGATCGGATCTAAAAATGGCACATTTGCTGCAGATAAAGCACTATATGCTTGATGAATGTGTACTTCAACTCCAGCACAACAGTTCAAAAGTTTTAAAAGATGCACTGTGTCCCAAATGCTTTTTTTTCCCCAAAGAACTATCCTTTACAAGTTCATAATTCTCATAATTAAGTGTCTACAAAAGAGGTAAAGATCTCAGAAACGAGCAAAAGAAACATCTGCTGTAAAAAATAACTGTGGAGGGAGTGGAGAAATAAACTCACCTACAGGGTCAACAAAGTGATCATCCATTCAGGAACATGAGGGGGAGAGAAGGGAACATGGAAAAAAGAGAGAAAGAAAAACAAAACATTTATTAACACAGATGTCAGATTTATGTAGACTGAACACATTCTGTTAAAGGATAGTTTATGGAAAATATATAGGGCTATTCTTATGTGCAATATTTGTGAACTAAGATGATTTTTTTTAGATTAAAATAGCTTTTAACTTATTTTTTCCTCACTATTACACATAATTTGTTTAAAAGTCTGATTTAATGTAGATGTGTAAAATGATACAAATGACAGCTTTAATTAAAACAAATTTCACTTTCACATCTAAATTTATAGATCACTTTCGAGTTCAAGCATTTATGTCATATATAATATTTAAATATTTTTTTTCAAATGTATATACGTACAGTTAAAATCTTTATACTTATCCACAATTTTACAAAGCACAAGTTTTTTTAGATTTGATGCAATTGAGTAGCCTAAATATCATTTGATATTTTTCATCAAGAAACAAGTCAAGTGTGTGGTTTCATTTTTCAGCGTTTCTACAAGTTTCATCAAGTCAAATTGAAGACTTTTTAACACCTTTTTAAGACCATTGTGAATGGAATTTCTTACACAAGGCTAAACTTACACAAGGCTAAACGCTTTTCTACAGGCCCAGTTAAACCATTAAAAACATTAAAAACAAATGTTATTGTAAGGAAGATAATTAAACCACATTAGTAAATAATTAAAAGTATTGGTAAAAAATATTTTGTTAATTTTTTTATTGAGATGGAATGTCCGTTCGGATTGGATGGGTGTTTGCCCAATTGGGTATAGCTTTGCATGGATAAAGGAAAATTAAGACCTGTTTAAAATGATTCAAGACCTACAACACAATATTTCAGTGAATTTAAGACTTTTTAAGGCCTTAAATTTTGATTTAAAATTTTAAGATATTTTAAAATTGTCAACTATATTTTGACATTTTTTGTTCTTATTTTTTCTATTTTTTTAAACACCAGCTTTTACATTTCTGTGCAGACTCAAAATTATGCCGTCTTGTCTTCTTTTAAAAAAGGGGGAAAAATGGCACTACACATCATACCTTAACAAAAATATCACTCATACTTCTCAAACAGTGTAACAGACCCATAAGGAGGATCTCGATTTCTCATGGTTCGCTTCAGTAAATAGATGGCACAGCACAAAAGAGTCTTTGAGTTTGCTTTGGTCTAATAAAGGCAGAGAGCACGACCCTGCACCACCTGCCTCGTAAAATCAGTCACATGATATCAGTTATATGATCCCACCGTCTGGTCCGTGCAGGTCAATACTTACGACTCCATGGCGGACCGGTGGATTTGGAGAGCATAAGGGTGACATAATCATAACAGTCACGCGAGAAATTCTTTACACGCACCAACAAAACACACCCAGCCACACATACACAGCAACTGAAACGTTCTTCTCAAGTCCACCGCTTTCAGAAAAGAAAGGCCTTGCCGGAAATGATTACTGTAATATCTAACTCAATCTTTTGTGGGCATTCGGTTTTGATTGCCTTTAAGAATTTTTTCAACACATTTTCATTTGAAGCATACTTACTGACTGCCGCACACTATTACCATTTATAAGAAATCTCCTTCTCAAATGCTGTCTCTCTCGAAAAACTGCTTCCACGGAGCTAAATTGCTTACAGATTGGCTCCAAGTTTCTATGCCAAGTTTGGATGGCGTAGATCTGGCTCCACGTTCGCTATGGGAAAGCGGAGGCTTTGTTCTGCTGCTTCTGCACACGCCAAGTCTTGACGAAAGAAAAACAGCTAAAGCGCTTCATTTCATTTAAAAGAGACCTATGGGTTTTTCGGCCAGGGACAGAGAGCAGATATGTTGTGCCATCACACACAGAGATGAGCTGCAGAGAGCAAAGCAGGAATTGAGGAGTTTCTGTTGGCTCAAGGAAGAAACCTATTAAAACTCTAAAACATGCAAAGGAAGGGATTTTTTTTGGTAATGAAAAACTTACAATTGATTTCGTGTCATGTTTAAAATATTTTAACATATACTGTGAAAGAGACGTATCGATGTTATAAGTAAAGATTATTGGAGCACTTTCAGCAAATATATAAGTACTGTACTGTATATAGATTAGTCAAAATTTGAAGTGGATCAAATATGTTTTTCAAAATTGTTCTATAAGCAAGAGTGGGTGTTGTTCAATCGTTTTAGGACTTTGGTGAAAAGGTTGATGCACTTCAAATGTTGACCACTGTATACTTTATATAGTCTTTCTAGTGAAAATATTTTCTATTTATAGTGCAGTAAAACATCATTCTTATGTTAAATTAAACTTAGAAACTTAAGAAAAGTAAAGTTACTAATGTACACATGATAGCATTAAAAATAAAACAGTATGCTGCACCTTAAATTAAGATTTTTAATACAAATATTTTTAAATGCAATATATATTTGTGTGGTTTTTGCTCTTTAAAAATATATCTTCCTATAAGTACCTATATTTCAATGCTAACAATCTAAATATATTTTGAGCTTAAATGGCAATATATGCATTTTATAGTAACATTTTTGCTTGTTCCCTGAAGAACAATATATATATGGTTCTCGAATCTGATTGGCTGATATATACATACATACGTACACATATGTGTTTATACTGTATGTTTCAGCTTAAAATTCCGAGTTTATATTCAAAACGTAAATATGTTAAGTAAGCTATATTGTATAAAGCAATATTTTAAAGTAAAACTGTAAAATATTGTAAAATATCTGTAAAATAAACTTTTTTATTTGCATAATGTACCTTTAAACACATTTAAAATTAAAACATTTAAAACCAAAGTTTCTGCAGGTTTCACCAAGTTAAATTTAAGACTTTTTAAGACCATTATGAATGAAATTTTAGACTCATAAAGGACTAAATGCAAAGGAATTTTTCAAATGGCCCAGAGGGAAAAGATTTTTTATTTGCCCTTTCAAAACAATTATAATTTAATACATTTAATATTACAATAATAATTTAATAATAAAAAATTCTAATAATAAAAAATAATTAAAATCTACGCACAACAATCTGTCCAGGTCGGTGTCCTCAGCAGTAAATACATGGAGCACTTTTGAACAAATGTTATTGTAAGAAAAATAATTAAACCATTATGGTAAATAGATTTGAAAATTACCATTTTAAATAAAAAGTTTAAAGTTTTATTGAGATAGTTATTGTATAGGTGTTGGCCAGATTGGGTAGCAATACATGAACAAAGGAGAATTAAGACCTGTTAAAAAATGTATTTAAGACCTACAACACAATATTTCAGGAAATTTTGATACTTTTTAAGGCCTACAATTTTGATTTTGAGATTTAAGACTTTTTAAGACCCCGCGGACAACCTGAAAACTATAGTTAATAAAGCTACAATTCATTTTCCAGTAAATTTTTATACTACACATACTTAGGAATGCAACAATTACTTAAACATGCAACGATTAACCGGTTTCATTATTAACCACGCTTAACCACGCTATTATTCGTCACGGTTAATTAATCGTAAAGACTTCTCAACACCGTGTTTCTGCACGGAACAAAACTGCTGCAGCTAAACAAAGTTATGCCAACTGTGCGCTAGTTTAAAGTTCCGAGCTCGTACATCAAGGCTAATATACCAATGCACACCGGATTAACTGTGGTTGAGGCTATTAACTAAGGGCCATTCACATATCACATCTTTTGCATGCGCAAGTTCATTATTTCCAATGGAGGCGTGCATCCCATGCGCGCCTAGTTGAAAGAATGCCGCAAGCACACCGTGAGTCACATGACAAGAACTGAATGATCAGCTTCATTGTTTGGAATATACACATTTCTACTCCTAAGAGAAAAAAAAAAACAAAATGAAAATACCAAACAATTTTGTAATATAGATGATTACAAAATGCCTTTCAGAAAGAGGTTCAGCAGCCGTTGACTACATTTGTTTTCTTTAAAAGAGAAATACTTAGCTAATATGTAGGTTAAATTTACATTAGACAAACAAATTTTTTATTTATTCTTATTTTTATTTATTTATTTATTCATTGTTATGTCATTTATTTTCAGTGTAAAATTATTGATAAAATCTTTTTTTAAATAAATTAAGTCCGAAGAGAAATGGACCATTGTTTGTATTTTATTATTAATTTGTGCTGAATTATTTGGTTACTGAGCAGCAATAAATAACACTTATTTTCTACACACTGATTTTCCAAACTAGTAGTGTTTTGAAATTAATGAATGCATAATAATTTATTTTACTATAATCGTACAGCCAAAATCTATAATCCTTGCATACCTACACATACAATCTTTATATAGATATATGGTCATTAAATAGGAATATTATCATTAAATGACTAATTAAGGTGTTTAAAAATGATAAAATACACACATTAAAAATATTGTTACTTAATTCTTTTATGGCAGATTTCTAGAAAAAAGACATCTGCCAGAAATGTTTTACTGCCCGTTTAATCAGTACTGTAAGTGCTGTGGGTTATCTGAATCAATCTCCCTGGAGAGAGACAAGCTCAGACAAAGGTTTCAGCAATGAGTAGGCCTGTATCACCCCTCCAGTTCTCTTGAAATACATCCCGAACCATACCTTGATTAGTCCTGTTTCCTCCCACGGAGGCCACAAGTTTGACTGCAATTCCTTTTGATGACTACTCGACTTGTAGGCCACATAAAACTCACTCTCCACTGCTGCACATTCGAAATAAAAGCAATGGTTTACTCAAACAAACCAAACAGCCACTGCTAAGCCCTCTAATTTCCGTATGAAAGCCCTTCTTCCTCTCAGATTCAGAGCAGAAAGCAGCAGTGGAGCTCGCAGCATGCTGCAATTACAACTCCTGTTGTTTTAAGGCAGCCCGTAGCTTTAGGCCATCGGCTTTTATTTACTGACATGCTTTGGTTGTTACTAGGAGGCACTTCATTTACCCAAACAGAGTGTTACCACTCACTTCTATTTTCACTGAGACTGCCTAAACAGACCAACATCGCAGTAGTCCATAATGACTGTACAATAAACATCACTGGATAGATGTGGTTCACCTTCAAACAATCCTCATGCTGTCATTCATATTCGGAAACACAAGCAAAACCATACAAGGAAAAATACGGAAATGTCATGCACGATGCAATATTTTGCACAGATGAAATTATTTAAACCAGTTTGATACAGAAAAAGTTCACCCGAAAATCTTGTGATCCAAATTTGAATTAAAAGTGAAGATTCAAAGCTTGTGGACATTCAAAAGTGTCACCTCATTATACATCTGTGCATGATAGGGCTGCATGATATTGGAAAAATCTGACATTGTGATGTTTTGTTTTTCTGCGATATATATTGCAATATGGATACACTTTCACCAGATTACTTGAAAAGCTCTGTTTAGTAAGAATTCAGGTACAGAAATTAAAAAATCTAATGAAAATAGCACTGCATAGACTTTATTGTGTAAATAACTAAGTGAAATAATTTTTATTAAAGTTACAAATGGTGCAATTTGTTGAGCCCGATTTATTTAAATTCTCTTGATATGCTCACAGTCACAGGCCTTAAAAACTGATGTAAATAATAAACTTTTACTCCATTATGGTAAAAATCTTCATCGACTGTGGCTCCTGGTCAAATATAATCCCAATTCAACATTGCAGATAATGTGATGTGACTATTGCGAATGCACACATTGGAATATCGATGCTAAAACGATATATTGTGCACATTTCAATGTAAACCAAACAAATCAAGCACAACCCAATCCCAACCAAAAACAAAACATGTTTTTTTTCATGACCCATTATCAAACTCAATACAACCAAATGAAGCTTTAAAAATCCTCAACAAAAAAGTTTCCGAAATGTTTTTCTAATCCCTAATGCCCAACCCAATCAATAAAAACTCCAAAAAACCCAACCTAGGCAAATCCAACCCAACTAAAAAAAACTATTTTAAAAAACTTTTTCCAAACACAAACAAGTAAAAAAAAAGAAAACAATTAATTAAATTCTAACCAAACCAAACAAATTGTTCACTAGCAAACATAATAAACTACATCCAACCCAAACAAACATCTAATACAAAACCCAACCAAATCTAACCAGCAGTCAAAAAAACTCAACCAAACTGAACCAAAAAAGATTTTGAAGAATTGTTCTAATTATTAATACCAAACTAATCCAATCTAACTTAACCAAACCAAACCACCCAACTAAACCAAACTATTCCAAACCTAACATATCCACATACAAAAGCTAATTGTTGCATTGTTACTGAAAGTTAAATAGAGTACAGTACATCATTGGACAAACCCCCATTGCCTTTTTAATCTTACTGAAACATACCAACTCTCTTCAAAAACAAATGACTATAGAATTATGAGAACACACTGCTAGTTTGACTGCAGAGTCTGGTTGCACTGCTGTGAAAAATCACAGGTAAAAGTTAACATTTAAAATCACAAGTGTAAGAAAATCCATTCATGTGATGAGACAAAATCTAAGAGCAGTATGACTGTGCTGGGGGCTGGACATGACAAAGCAATGCAGATAGAGACTTACAAACCATTCTGTGAGGTTCAGATAAAGGATAGACATACCTTCAGAACACATCAAGCATTAAAATAAGCAAACAATGACTAGACCTGTCTGTATCAGCAGGGATGTTAATCGCAAATTTCATGCTAACCAACTTTAACAGCCTGGGAATGTTCTACACAGATTCACTTAAAAGAGAAAACAGTGACTGGCGTTATGGTGGTTGAGGAAGGTTGTAAAGAGTCAGCTGTAAATTCAATCAACAAAAACCAAACTTTGTCCCCTTAACAAATCACATTCAAAGCCAGAAAAACAGGTTTTATTTAATTTGCTCAGACCACTCTCTTTGTTTACAGTTATGCTCTTTTGGGAAGCTTAAAAAAGATAAAATGAAGGTCATATTAAAAACAATACAAAAAAAAAAATATATATATATATATATAAAATAAATAAAATATATAAATAAATGATAACAAAATTATAAATCTAAAGAAAACAAAACAATACAAAACCAAAAACACAAAGGAGAAACCAAAACCAAAAAATAAAAAGCAGTGCATCACAGATCATATCATGAACGACACTAGCATCACCTTGCTTATATTGTCAATGCAAACAGTCATCGAAAACCATTTACTTTCACCATAATAATAAAACAGATAAGACAAAATGGTAGCCAAAAACTGAAAAACATAACCAAATAACAAAATCATACTTAACAAAATATATACATGCAAAACAAAACAGCTTCTGGAAAGCAACAGACTGCAAAAAGTAAAGGTTGATCAAAAAACACTATCCAAAAGGCTGGGCAACTAATCGAATTTCGTGACTTCATGTGCATTTTGTCAGTTAAGTCAGCTCTAGTAGAACTCAAGCACATGCTTTCAGATGGAGCAGCATTTACTACACAGTCATAGTTCACTGACAAGCTGCAAAAATCACATTCAAAATCGATCTGTAGATAACGACATTTAAGACAATGGATCTGTGATAATGACAGTTGTTTCCGTAGATCCTCTAGAAACTGTGACTCTGTGTGAAAAAAGAAAAAGAAAAAAAAAGTAATTTTTTACCCCAAACTCACTTCATAACTTCAGTCAAGTGTGATAAATCCTTCTGTGGGTCGATTCCATAGCTGTGTAATTATTCGCTTGTCAAGTCATGACGTATAGAATACTGTTTCCGGGTCCAAGCCACTACTCATTTGAATTGAGAAAATATTTGTTTATGACCACCTATTAGTCATAACACACATTAAAGTGAATTTTATATAAAATCATAGTGTACACATCCGTCTCTGAGGTTGCTGCATCACAGACAACAATATTTTAACAATTTATAAAAAATTTATCACTTTCTGGCCATCGTATATTGGGCATGTATATATATGTGTATATATATATATATATATATATATATATATATATATATATATATATATATATATATATATATATATATATATATATATATATATATATATATATGCGTGAGCAATATCACACGAGTAGCAGTGCGATGTGGCTGTATTTGGCACTGGTGGGAGGCGTGCGCCTTAGGGTGTACTCACACTATGCTATCCGAACCATGCCCAGGCCCGTTTCCCAGTTCGCTTGAGAAGTGTGAGTGCTCTGAAGCAGGCCCAGGCACAGTTCAGTTGGCCGGCCCTGGCCTGGTTGGAAAAGGTGTGCTTGAGCACGGTTCACTTGGGCTTTGGCGTGGTACGCTTGTAGTGTGAGTGCAAAGCGTTCCTGAGCCCAAAACTGAAGACGAGACGTGACTTTTAAGGGAGTTTCATATGGATTTATTAATCATTCTTACTGTTTAATGAAAGCAAACTGTCGCAGATTATTAAAGACGCAAATCCATTACTGCACGACAGCTGCACCTTTAGCAAACCTCCTAATTCATGCAGCACGAGGACTTTATGATTGTTTATGAGCGTCAAAAGTGGCTGATCTGTTCGGCGAAATATATGACAGCGTGTCACTGCATCTCAAACGACTAAAACGATATAGCTAAAGAAATCTCCACTGTGCTGAGCGAGAGCACTTCTTAAACTGAACAGTGCATCATCGATAACGTAAGCGAGCTCAGGCCCAAATGCAATATGAGTGCGGGCCATCGGGGAGACGGGAGGGGGGACAATCGTGCTTCGGCCCGGTTCAAGGCAACTGTACATAGTGTGAGTATGCCCTTAGTCTCTCACCAATGCCGATATACAGCCACATAGCACTGCTACGAGTGTGACAGTTCGACGGCATAATCATATATATAAATCTATATATATATATATATATATATATATATATATATATATATATATATATATATATATATATATATATATATATATATATATATCTATTGTGATCATGATTTTATCTCACCTTGTAAACATTTACTATTGCCATTTGTTGAGTCTCGCCATACAGTTTGATAGATCATTTAGACTCGGAAGCCGTTTTGTGTGGCGTCACACTTAACAAGTGGATTAGTCATACTGATTCAATTAAAGCATTTAAATATTCTGTTTAGAATGCAATGCTGTGGGGATTTGCTGGGTTTCTTCTTCATGGGTGTTTGGAGTTTCTGTGCAAGAGCGCCCTCTGGCCTTCGGAAGAAATTTCACAGAACCTTGCTTCACTAACAAGATGTGCATGACAATCGCAACTTCACTCATTCACATTTTCAGTTTCATTTCAATGAATCGGCCAGGTCTAATCCAAACCCTAGCAAAACAACCAAAAAACACAACAACAACAAAACACACTTGCACATGAACACTCACAATAAAACTCAGCTTCTGAGATATAAGTATACAATATAAAATAAATATAACATACAATACATAATAGATGGCAGATCGAAATAAAAAGGAAATCAACACGCACAAAACAAAACGGTTTCAGTGAATGAAGGGCAGATTAAAAATAAACAGCACAAAAGCAAAGCATTCATTGATTCACTGTCCTTCGGCTTAGTCCCTTTATTCATCAGGGGTCACCACTGTGGAATGAACCGCTAACATAACCAGCATATGTTTTACGCAGCGGATGCCCTTCCAGCTGCAACCCAGTACTGGGAAACACCCATACTCACTCATTCACACACTAATACACTATGGCCAGTTTAGTTTAGTCAATTCATCTGTACCACATGTCTTTGGACTGTGGGGGAAGCCGGAGCACCTGGAGGAAACCTACGTGAGCATGAGGCGAACATGCAAACTCCACACAGAAATGCCAACTCAAACCAGCGATCTTCTTGCTGTGAGGCGACAGTGCTAACCACGGAGCCAAAAGCAAAGCAAAAAAAAAACAAGCCAAAACAAACAAAAAACGTGAAGTGAAAAGGCATTTTAAAGCACATTACAGTATGCACAGAAAAACTAATCCAAAATAAACAAGCTTATAAAATCATACAACAAAGTTTAACTGAATGCAGCAGCACACATACAGAGCATCACAACATGAACAACTCTGCATTCCTGCTGATTTGCATAATCTAAAACACCTATATTATTTGCTTATGCTTCTATAAATTACCAACTCTCATGAAATCCAAATGGCTCCAGGTTAAATAACCTCCGTTAAGCAAAAAAAAAAAAAAGGTAAAAAGAAGGGCAGATCAGAGACAGCTGAGTTGAGATCATAGCATTAATAAGGAAAAAACAGGCTCCGGTTGGCTTTCCTGCCACAGATAAAAACCAGAGGTGCTCCTCCGGGGCACTCCCATCAACTCAGGGGGCTACATCAATTCAAACCGCAGCCCTTACAGGAGATTAATTGCATGAATTATGACCGACTCTTCAGAAGGAAGACACCATTGTCTGACAAGCAGGTCAAAAGGTCTGACAATAAGTAGAGAGTGTCAGACAAGAATGCACGTGTGTATGAGTGTCTGTCTACATGTGTGTGTATCCTTGCCCCGAGCCTTGCTGTCATGTAAGCTTGTCTAGCTCGACAGAGACCCTCGTCCACCCTGACAGAGTTTCATTATATCCCTTCTGGCTCTTATCACCTCATCGGGACACTGAAGAAAGGATCAGAGAAGGGGGTTTGGATATAAAAGGATGCCCTTTCTCTCCACGGCACTGAAAACATGCCAGGGATTCCAGCACACTGGCTCCTTTATCAGGCCCGAGCAGGATGTCAGTGCGGGTAATGTAAACCTATCCTCTAATCAAGCAGACATCATAAACACCCAGCAACACCTCCTGCCAATGGGGACAGGTGAACGCTGAGGATGTGTCTTTACTGCAGACATCAGAGAGGGGAGCAGGAAAGCATGCACGGAGGCTTGAGAAATCGTAATTGTGGAGTATTTTTCTGGGAATCACTGGTTTTCGTTTTGATTAATAGGATTGACATCAAAGTAATTGTGAGTGGGGCGAAAGCATGCCATTTTCTTTCCCTACTGTATTTTCCAGAAAAGTGAGTTCAGCCCAAAAAATAACAGTTTGGCAGTCATCATTTATTCAAGCGTGATGTCATCCAATAGGACTGATTAATAGAACATTTTTGAGTTCGGTGAAAGAATTTCATTTTCTTATCTCTACTGTATTTTCTAGAAAATATTCAATTCAATTAATCTTTATTTGTATAGCGCTTTTACAATGTAGATTGTGTTAAAGCAGCTTCACATAAAAGATTATAGTAAAAATAGTTAAAACGCTGTCAGTTCAGTTTTCAGAGTTTAAGTACAGTTCAGTTTAGTTCAGTTCAGTGTGGTTTAATATTCACTGCTGAGAGTCCAAACACTGGAGAGCAATCCATCGATGCGCAGCTCTACAAGTCCCGAACTATGCAAGCCAGTGGTGACAGCGGCAAGGAAAAAACTTCACCAATTCGCGAAAGTGAAGGATTAAAAACCTCGAGAGAAACCAGGCTCAGTTGGGCACGACCATTTCTCCTTTGGCCAAATGTCTTGTGCAGAGCTGCAGTCTAGGTGCCGGAGGCTGGAGAACGCTGGATGTCAGTGAAGACTCACTCACAAAAGATCAGTCTTAATATCATTTAAAACTAAATAATTCATTCATTAATTTTCCTTCAGCTTATTCCTTTATTTATAAATGGTCGTCACAGCAGAATGAACCACCAACTTCTCCGGCATATGTTTTATGCAGCAGATGCCCTTACAGCCGCAACCCAGTACTGGGAAACACTCATACACTGACACATTCACAGACGCTCTTACACACTAAGGCCAATTTTCTTCACCCAATTCACTAATGTCTTTAGAATGTGGGGGAAACCTGACCAAGCAAACAGGAAAAAAACAAGCAAACTCCACACAGAAATGCCAACTGGCCAAGCCAGGAATCGAACCAGAACCACAAAACTTTCTCTGTAGTGTAATTTCTAGAATGAGTTTAGTCAAATAAATAAGCAATTCCATGCAAATGTCAACCTTGCCATGAAATTTGATCACTTTATTTTGATGGTCCGTTTGTTGAATTTGATTTACATTGAATCAACATGCTAACTAGTTCTCATTAGATTATAAGTAGACTGTTAGGTTTGGGTTAGGGTTAGGGTTAGTGTAAGTTGACATGTACTTGCAAAGTTTTTTATAGCTAGTTACATGTCTGTTGAAGAAGCAATATCAGCAGATATTAAGCAGACAGTCTACTAATACTCAAATGGACCATCAAAATAAAGTGTTACCCGAAATTCTTAGAAAGTAGTTGTTTGTGTATTTTCCAGTAAAAAAAAAACTAAAAACATTTTCCAAGGTTACACAATTGCTAAATTCACATCTTTCAAATCAGTAACGGACTAGTGATGGGTCGTTCTTGAATGATTCGTTCATTTTGAAGAAATATTTTGTATGTTTCGAGAATGAGGAGTCCTCTCAGGCAGTGATTCCTTCATTCGCGCACATTTGTTCAGGTGGAGTAGAAGATTAGTTCTTTTTTCGAGTCTTCTATCGGGTTTGAGTCGTTCGTTCATCAAGTAAAAAGACAGACGCCAATCATATTCAGTCAGAGCCGGAAAATTATCCATTCATCCTGAGTCCTCGGTTTGAGTCGTTCGTTTATCACGTGAAAGACAGAAGCCCATTATATGCATTTAGAGCCAAAAAAAGATTTGATTCCTTCATCTCTTGAATCCTCGGTTTGAGTCGTTCGTTTATAACATGAAAAACAGAAGCAAATCATATGCAGTCAGAGCTGGAAAAAGATTTAATCCGTTCATCTCTCAAGTCCTCGGTTTGAGTCATTCGTTCATCACGTGAAAGACAGAAGCCAATCATATGAATTTAGATCTGGAAAAAGATTTAATCCATTTCTCGAGTCCACTGGTTTGAGTCATCTCTCTTTACATGTTGTAATGACCAGACGACTAAAAAACCAGAAGATTCGAAAGGTGAACTAATCACGCATGTTTCCGGCTCAGACTGTGTGCTTTGGTTAAGCTTATATGGGACTGTCAGTGTGACGCGACCAAACCACTCAAATTTGAAGACCTGTCAGAAGTGGTGAGCTAACATAATTATAGACAAAAGACCAGGTAAACAATAAATGATTATTTTTTCTTTCTTATAGCATTCTAGTTATGACTTGTTTGTAGTGTGATCAATGTTTGGGCTAGTTGTAGATGAGTTTGGAAGCAACTCACATGACTTCACATCACATTAACGGACATCCATTATAATCCTCATAAATACAAACATTCATTCATTCATTTTCTTGTCGGCTTTGTCCCTTGCGGGGTCGCCACAGCGGAATGAACCGCCAACTTATCCAGCACGATTTTACACAGCGGATGCCCTTCCAGCCGCAACCCATCTCTGGGAACTAAATACAAACATTTATTTGGAAAATATGTCTCCATTGTGGTTTATGCACATATCTTGTATTAGATAAAACATATCGGATTCAGTAGAGCCCATATTTTTATGCAGATTTTAGGAATTTGGGATTTTAGGAATTTTTATGCAATTTACTATGCATTAAAAACAGGTGGATTAAATAAGATATATTGTTTATTTACTGATAAATTGAACACATTTTTACAATTTATTCTTTAGATATGATTGAAAACAATAATACTTTTTATGTCAAAACATAAAAAAATCATGAGTTGATGAATTATGAGTTGTTGTTTAAGTAGAAGTTGTGTTGATGAGTTGTGTGAGTATGTTTAAGTAGAATAACTGCTTACAATTTGAATCTTATCAATAAAATATTGATTGAGAGCATATGTAGAAAACTGTACATTCACTGCAGAAATGTTCGTGAGTTTTTCCATACCTTTTAAAACTGCAGTAAATATCCCTGGCTTTCCCAAGACTTCCATTAAATTCCATCACTTTTCCAGACAAGAAAGGACATCACAATTTTAACATTCCCTGTTATTTTCAGGTCTTTCGGGGCCGTGGGAAGCCTGTCATGTGTGTGAACAAGCAGACTTTGAAGTCTGTACCTCTCATTCATATCATCGACTGTGTCTCGTTCTTCAGGTTTTTTAAGCTGCTCTGAAAATATGTGTATATATAATCCAGCGTATGCCTATATAAGACAACATCTGAAAATGATCATTGCCTTTTAAAATCACAAAAAAAAAGGTTAAATGTTGATGGGAAAGCAAATCTGGTTTTGTCCAGTTGCCATGCACCTCAGCAGGTCACTGAGATCTGCCCCTATGAAGTCTGACACTGTAGCCATGCAGGTCAATAGGTCAGAAGAGGTCAAGAGGAGAGACACTAGACCTCATCAAACAACGTCCAGTCTCGTTTACTGCGCTTTTATGTGCAAGACAAACAGCATATAGTTTCAATTGTGAATCTGCAATGAAAACACATATGGCACAAGCCATCACTCTTACTCTGATGCATTTATCTATAACTGATGAACAGGTGCATAGAAATCTGTGGTACTGTAGGGCTGCATAATAATATTGATATTTTGTTTAAAGTCTGATATATACAGTTGAAGTCAAAATTATTAGCCCCCCTTTGAATTTTTTTTCTTTTTTAAATATTTCCCAAATGATGATTTAACAGAGCAAGGAAATTTTCATAGTATGTCTGACAATGTTTTTTCTTCTGAAGAAAGTCTTATTTGTTTTATTTCAGCTAGAATAAAAGCAGTTTTTAATTTTTTATGAACCACTTTAAGGTCAAAATTATTAGCCCCTTTAAGCTAATTTTTTTTTTCGACTGTCTACAGAACAAGCCATCGTTATACAATAACTTGCCTAATTACCCTAACCTGCCTAGTTAACCTATTTAACCTAGTTAAGCCTTTAAATGACACTTTAAGCTGTATAGAAGTGTCTTGAAAAATATCTAGTCAAATATTATTTACTGTCATCATGGCAAAGATAAAAAAAAATCAGTTATTAGAGATGAGTTATTAAAACTATCATGTTTAGAAATGTGTTGAAGAAATCTTCTCTTCATTAAACAGAAATTGGGGAAAAAAATAAACAGGGGGGCTAATAATTCAGGGGGGCTAATAATTATAACTTCAACTGTAAACAGTTTTACAAGATGTTGTGAACAGTTGTGTTCGGAAAGAATTCATTAAAATGACAGGGAATTTTGTAGGGAAGTGTATCTGCATATTAAAATGAATAAACGTGACCTAGGATCATGTTGCACTGGGATATCTGTGGGAATACACAAAATTCTCCTGTTCTATTATTCAAAATATAGATGTTTAATTGACTTTATAGTAATTTACTTTACAGTAAGAAAGTAAAGTTTATTTATAAAGCACATTTAACTTTAGTTTGGCACTGACCAATGTGCTGAACAAAACCATAAAACACATTCTAAAATTGTAAAAAAACAATAAAAGTAATAATAAGAATAACAGTATGACAACAACAATACACAATAAAGATTAAAATCCAGGGTAGGCAATAGAATAAAAATGTGTCTTAAGTCTAGACTTAAAAATAGAGAGAGAAGAAGCACTCATAATATCCGGTGGCAGCTGGTTCCACAAACGTAGAGCAGCGACCGCAAAGGCTCTATCTCCTTTCAGTTTAAGTCGAGACCGAGGAATTTGTAGTAAAAATATATTTGCCGACCAAAGAACCGAGGAGTTGAATGTAAGTTAATAAGTTCAGAAATATAAGAAGGTGCTTGCCCAGTGCTTTTAAAACAATAAGTAAAATCTTGAACTGAATTCTAAAATTAACAGGAAGCTAACGAAGGGGTGCTAAAACTGGTGAAATATGAGCATGTTTTTTGGTACCTGTAAAAAGTTTATGCCAAAAATCATTAGAATATTTAGTAAAAATAATGCTCCTTGAAGATATTTCCTTCAGCAAATCTATCAAAACTGAATTTTTGTTTAATAAACGAAACTAAAAATGGAATTTGGAGAGCTTTAAATAGCTTAGTTGTATCTCGGTCAAAAATTGACCAATACTAACAAACCATAAATTCTCCTCTATTTATTTAATTGTTTGTTTGTTTGTTTGTTTGTTGACTTTTCAGATGATGTATAAATCTAATTTTTAAAAAAATACCTTTATGACCTTATTGGTTTTGTGGTCCAGGGACACAAATATTAAGCAAATCACAAGTGTATATAAATACAATAGAATAAAGAAATGAAAAACTCTGCTTTATATTTTGTGTTGTTTGAATTAAATGAATGAAAATGTTTTTCTACAAAAATGTTTGGCAAACTCCCTTATATACTAAAGCAAAAAATTCAGTATACTCTGGAGTCCCCCCCCCCCCCCCCCTCTCTCTCTCTCTCTTATTAGTGCCATAATTACATTAAACAATTGCTATTAACTGGGCATGGGATGATAACCGTTTTCATGGTATACTGTGGTTTGGAAAAGTCAAGTTTTTAAACCGCCATAACATTTTCTGTTATTCCGTTCCTACATTATATGTAAGATTTTTGTTTTGTTTTGTTTTTTAGGATAACAGTATGTCCAGCTGAAAAGATATCCAAACAATGCCATTTTAAAAGTGTTTTTGAAATTAATGAAGACAGCAGAAGTCAATGATTTTTGAGTTCAAAAGTTTATGACATTTAAAATAATATGTTTTAGAGCCGTGCATATACCGTGAAACCATGATATTTTTATCCAAGGTTGTCATACCGTTAGAATCTTATACCGGCCCATGCCTACTATTAACCTTATCATTATATAATACAAAAACATTGTGTAAAACATATTCCATTAATATTTTAAGCCATATAAAACCTCCCAAAAATATATTATAGGAATCCACTGATTCCCCATAATATCCACTGATTCCCCATAATATCTATCATCAGATTCAAAACATTTGTGCAAATCCACGAAATTCCTGCAATAAAGTAAACATCATCAAAAGATCATTTTACTCGTAGAAATTCCAAGCAGAATAAAAAACACACACAGATTAAGAAAAGCTGTTCATCACATGTCTCCATGTGTACTTCTGTGCATGGGAGTAAAACTGTTGTAACATTTTATAACAAATGCCATAGCAAAACTGAGTGATTTATTGCTCCAAAACAAGAAAAAACAAATGCTTGCTAACATTGTTTAAAACAGCGTCTAAATCCTATTTCTAACTCAGAACGGTAAACACGGCTACTTGACCTCCATGCCAATTTCTTCAGAGAAAAACCACCAGCTGACCAATGCTTTGTCCCAGGAATTTCTTTGATTGGAGAGATTCATAGGAAGCTACTGAGGTGAACCGCAACTGTGATTGGACCAACCGTCTCGCTCCACTGAACCAAAGACCACATAGTTTGAGCAATGGTTTGAGGACATGCATGGATGAGATGAACTGACCCATCGTCATCATCATGTTATGCCACATCAAAATGGCCACCAATGATGGTCTGAGGCCCCACAGAGTGATTAAAAAGAAGACATTCCTCCACTGCTTCCTTTTTCTCTTTTTTATTACTTTCTCTCCTCATTATAACTCGCGAAAAGTCTCCATCACTTGGCTCTCTAACTCACTTACATGTTTTCTTTTGGAGGGGGGATGAAACGTTGTGCCGGGGACATTAATCACCAGTGCACGGGGGTCAGGAGCAGTTCACGGATCAGTGCAAAAAGCGAGTGAGTGGAAGAACAAGAGACTGCGAGATGCAGTTTCCACAGAGGGAGGCTGTGCTGCTCATGTGCTGTCAAATGGGACTTTACCCCAAATCCTGCCCCAGTGCACCTCCAACCATGACCCAGGTGGGACAAATAGTGAGGGAAAGGTTCCACAGGAAACCAATCCATCTCTTGGGACAGGCTCAAGGAAGTGAGCATGGGAAAGTGTAAAGGACAGATCTGCATGTTCTCTTACATTTACTCTTTCAGTTCATTCCTTGCCCTCTCATAAGGTTGGTTTAGTTTTATGATAAGGGAAGTGAAAAGTGACTTATAAGTAGTTGTGGTAGTTTATGGGTGACTATGACTAACTGACTTAGAACGTCCAACTTATAAGGCTGGTTTCCATTCTTTTAAAAAGTTTTACTGTTCTTGTGTTGAAATTAAAAATCTGGACAAAGGATTGGAACACAAACCTCTATTTTAAAAGTATTTTATTTGATATGGTGCCTTGGAATATATTCTTTTAAAGCATAGGTGTGTTACACATATATGGCATTATGCCTGATTCAGACTACACAATATTGTTGTCTGTTAGTCAGTGTCGATTATGATATTTTGACTACTAAATTCAAGGCAGAAAGTCTCCATTCCACTTTTCTTTCTTTCTTGAAAGTTTCATTATGGACAATGATTATTAAAATGTTGTTTACACTATAAAAAAGTTGGTTTACACAGGGTTCCCACACTTTCATGAACATCAGATTCAAGGACTTTTAAAGCACCATTAATTTTAAATCAAGCACCTTTGTAAGCATACCCCACCATATTCAGCGCCATGAAAGTCTTAATGCACTTAACATTTCACTTATATTTAATATTTACATAAAAATAAATAAATAAATAATATTTAAAAAATAATAATAATAATAATAAAAAAATTTGCAGAGTAAATAAAAAAAATAAGTTTAAATGTAATAAAATCTGTTGAATTCAATACTGGTGACGTGCATCATTTGTATTATTGTACAAAATTAAAATTTAAGATTTTTTATTTAAGATTTTGTCAGTTGGGCAATGCAGTGGCGCAGTACAGCAAGAAGGTCACTGGCTCGAGCCTCGGCTGGGTCAGTTGGCATTTCTGTGTGGAGTTTGCATGTTCTCCCTGCGTTCGCGTGGGCTTCCTCCAGGTGCTCCAGTTTCCCCCACAAGTCCAAAGACATGCAGTACAGGTGAATTGGGTAGGCTAAAATTGTCCGTAGTGTTTGAGTGTGAATGAGTGTATGGATGTTTCCCAGAGATGGGCTGCAGCTGGAAGGGCATCCACTGCGTAAAACATGTGCTGAATAAGTTGGCGGTTCATTCCGCTGTGGCGACCCCGGATTAATAAAGGGACTAAGTCGAAAACAAAATGAATGAATGAATTTTGTCAGTTTTTTTTGTTGTTTTTGATAATCGAGTACAATTGTTAAAATAAAACCATAAACAATTTTCAATTTGAATTTCAAGCACTTTCAAGGACCCATGTTTGTTTTTAAGTACTTTCCAGGCCTTGAACCCATATGTCTGAAATTCAAGCACTTTTAACTACTTTCAACAAGTGTGGAAACCCTGTTTACACTCTAAAAAAATTCCGGGTTCCACACAATCGATTTATGTTGGGACAACATGAAGGAACTAAGTTAACTTTTTAGTTTGATTAAACATAAAACAATTAAGTTGTCCCAAAAAAGCTCAAGAATTGTGTTGTTTTAGCTCATTTTAAATAAGTAGTTTGAACAAACATGAAACATTTTTGAGTGTACAAACTCTGTACTGAAAGTTTCTTTGGAAAACAAAAATGGTTGTTCTTTGATGCATAACTTCCTTTTGGTATCATCAGTTTAGTATGAACTACATTTTAAACACCTGAAAATCCTCTTTTTAACATAAAAGAATATTTTTGGAATGGAGTTAGTATACACAATCCATCAATGACAATGAAGAACATTACCATGAAAATCCCCTTTTGGAACACTGCATCCAAATCACTTTATTGATGTGTGTGATGTCATTGAGAAGACAGAACCGATGACTGACTTCTGGAAACAAAGTGACGTGTTTTGTTCTGGCTAAGGATCCTTCATAAAGGCAGGAGTATTGTTGCTATAGCTCCACAAACATTTCCTTGATTTATAATTCCACCTACAGTAGCAGCACCAATCCCATTGCCTGTCTTGTTGCAGTATGCTTGAAAGATGTGTATGGAAGAGCTTGGTCAAAGATGTAAAGAAACCCATAGTGGAGAACCAAAACATATTATACATGCATCACTACAGGATTGTATATCAAATGGACTTTGCCGAGATCAGGTTGTTTAAACCCAACATTAAGCTTCTTAGAATGTCACCATTTTGGGGACCCATGGGATTAAGAAAGCATGAATCTGATTGATGAATTTGTGGGAATGAACTTTCAATGGAAGGTTTACACATCTGAAGATTGGGTAGTACCTAGCATGCATCGGGTATTAATCCATAGGCATTTAAAAAATAAATAAGAACAATTAAAATATATACAGTTAAAGTCAGAATTATTAGCGCCCTTTCAATTTGTTTTCTTTTTAAATATTTCCCAAATTATGTTTAACAGAGCAAGAAAACTTTCACAGTATGTCTGATAATATTTTTTCTTCTGGAGAAAGTTTTATTTGTTTTATTTCGGCTAGAATAAAAGCAGTTTTTAATTTTTTAAACACCATTTTAAGGTCAAAATTATTAGCCCCTTTAAGCTATATTTTTTTTCGATAGTTAGTTTACAGAACAAATCATCATTATACAATAACTTGCCTAATTACCCTAACCTGACTAGTTAACCTAATTAACCTAGTTAAGCCTTTAAATGTCCCTTTAAGGTGTATAGAAGGGTATTAAAAAATATCTAGTAAAATATTATGTACTGTCATCATGGCAAAGATAAAATAAATCAGTTATTAGAGATGAGATATTAAAACTATTATGTTTAGAAATGTGTTGGAAAAAATATAAACTAATAATTCAGGGGGGCTAATAATTCATTCTGCTTCAACTGTATATCTTGTACAAGTTCTTCCAATTTAAATCTAAGTCAAAGTAAAACCCAAGCTTAATTTACACAATTATAAAAACAAAGAACGAGGTTTTGGGTTGATCAATGAGTCAAACTACTCCTAACACTTCATTTTGTAAGCAAAACTCAATCAACCACTATGTAAAGTTGGAGACAGAACTTCCATTTGCAGTTCATTTTAACGAATACACAATTTTAGTACATAACCAGCACATATATAAACTGACATCACTGTGCAAGTCCCAAGCCACAAAATCAAGAAAAAAGCATGAGTGAAATCTGGCTAATGTGATGAACTCTAAAGAGCATGAAGACCTTTCACTCTGGACTACTTTTACACACTCACCCACGTACACATGCACAAACACATACTCAGATACGCTGGGCCAAACAGCTTTAAATTGAGGCCATGGCGTAAAACCGTTCCGAGGGAATTCTCAAAAGACTCTGATAAATGGTGGTGATAAATGAGCAGCTCTCTCCAAACACACACAGACACAGCCATATGGCCTCGGCTCAGTCTGGACTGTATTACCTTAAAATGGACTATGTGTCACAAAAATAATCGACTTTTTCAAAGAGGTGATGACTATCTAAAGCGCACACAGCATTCGAGCAATCGTGCCTGTTACGGCCTCCTTTATGGTGAATGTTCTGTGTGGAGGTTTTTGTTACGATCTGGCACAGTCGTCCAGCATTTAACCATGTCAATTATTCACACAATGACAAAGCCACATGCTTCGCTTTGATTCATGTATGACTTCCCAATGTTACTCTGGGCGGACAGTCAAGCTATATTGGACAAGGCCAACTGAATCTAAAAAAGACCAAAGAGCCATATTCTTATGTGTTTAGCCTGATTACTGGACTCCTATGTTTTATAGATCTGAACTGTTAGTCTTTACCTTGTATTATAGAATGTACAGCTCGATTAAAAAGTGTGTTTTCAAGTTTGCATTGGGAGAAGTGTAAAAAAAATCTCACCTTATTTCACCTAATAATATAGAATTGCACTCTAAATGACTAAGGGTTGGTTCACACTAGACTGAAATATGAATGCTATCTTTTTAATTAATCAACTCTGAATCAAGAATCTGTATGGTTAACAGCTCACAAGAGAGAAGATTATCAATGATAAATAACAATCGCATTTGGCGCTTTCTATTAAATATTTGTTATGACTTCATTTTAGAACACTTTGGACCATTTTATGATAGTTTAATGGTTCTTCATCAGTATTTCCAAAGCCTAAGGGCGTACTCACACTATGTACAGTTGCCTTAAACCAGGCCAAAGTACGCTTGTCCCCCCTCCCGTCTCCCCCGTTGGCCCACACTCACATTACATTCGGGCCTGGGCACATTTACGTCATCGATGATGCGCTGTTCAGTAAGCGCTCTCGCTCAGAACCGTGGAGATTTCTTTAGTTATATTGTTTAAGTCGTTTGATATGCGGTGACTTAGAGTCAAATATTTCGCCGAACAGATCAGCCACTTTTGACGCTCATAAACAATCATAAAGTCCTCGTGCTGCAGGAATTAGGAGGTTTGCTGAAGGTGCAGCTGTCGTGTAGTGAGGGGTTTGCGTCTTTAATAAACTATGACAGTTTGCGTTCATTGAACAGTACGAATGATTAATTAATCCATTTCAAACAGTCCCTTAAATGTCACGTCTCGCTTTCAGTTTCGGGCTCAGGCACGCTTGCACTCACACTGCAAGCGTACCGCGCCTGAGCCCAAGTGAACCGCGCTCAGGCCCACCTCTTCCAACTGGGCCAGGGCTGGCCAAGTGAACCGTGCCTTCGCCCGATTCAGAGCACTCACACTTCTCAAACGATCCAGGAAACAGGCCTGGGCACGGTTCGGATAGCATAGTGTGAGTACGCCCTAAAAGCCTTAGTACATTTATTGCTATTGCAAATCAAAGAAAGACTAGAACAATTGTCCAAAATGTTCCTTTTGTGCTTCACATAAAAAACAACAAGGGTTTGGAACGACAAAGGGGTGATTATATAATCACAGAATGTTTATTTATGGATGAACTTTAAATTAAATACTCACTATTTAGACTTGGTTTCAGTAGAAGACTAAGAAAATAGACAATGTGGAGAGCCACCCAAAGGCAAACCAGACAGACAGCAGAACGAGGGATTTTAAGGCTGAAGTGACTGAAATCGGGAGGAACAGTGAGGAGTGACGGAGCGAGGAAACAATGACAGAATGGTAACAAGAGGGTCGAGACAAGAAAATCTATGACCACAGCATCCCACCTTCTACTTTTACGAACTTTGGCCTTTGCCTTGCTGTGTTTATCCAAGCGTCCTGAGGCAAGCCCTCGTGAACAGGGATTCAGTGACTGATAAATGCTGGTCTTCCATTACCATTACACAAGCTCCCTCCTTCTCTCACTCCCTCCTTTATTCCCTCCCTCATATTCTCTTTCAGTGTATCCAAACTCTAGTCAATCATATAATCATATAGTATATGTTGGAATTATAGTTAACAAAAATTATAACTATATAAATAAACTTAAATCAAATTTTTTAAATTATAAATCTTAAATAGTTGTTGCATCTTAAAATCAAGTTTTATTTAAAGGGTCACGAAACCCCAAAACACATTTTTAAGATGTTGACAGTCATATGTGTCCCACGTTGTTAAAAACACTATTAGGACACATACTGTATATTTCACAAAAAATTGAAAAATTGGTTATTTTTGCGTTATTTTTAAACTAATTCGTTCTTCTGATTTGAAATTTTTTTTGAAGCAACGTCACGGTGATGAGATCCTTGTGTAAATACCAGCGTGGAGACTGGATGTCTGTACCGGCCGGTACAACGTGATGTCTGAGATTTCAGCATTAATTCATGAGAAAGACTTGGTTCCAACCAATCAGCGCGCTCTATTGTGAATGAGATGCAACTTCATTAATATGCATGATATAGCTTCGAAGACTGTTTTTACCTGTTACAGTGTTCAGACAGCAGAGAGATGCCACTTTGTGTTGCCAACCGTAAATAAAACAAGTAGAAGAAGAAGAATTGTGGTCGAAGACATGGGTCAACAGTGTTTTCTAAAAATGTTTATAAATGTGCCGCAAAAAAGGGTTTGTGTCCATTTCCTCGTGATGAGAGCACAGCTCGCTTGTGAACCCACATTTGTGGATTACAGTGGTCTGCTAACATGTGACAAAAATATGTTTGTAAGGATCGTTTTTTACCCGAGAGCTTTTCGAATCTGGAAATGATGAAATCCAGATTTGCCACTTGTCTCCTTTTAAAAAAGATGCAGTTCCAGTAGATGTTGATTGTCCTGTCTCTACGAATTTGGTAAGTGTGCAATCAATGTTCTTTGTTTATGTTTTTCCAGATGGCAAAGTTAGTTAGTATCGTCAGCAGTACTCTTTCAGTTTTTAAAGACATACCTTAGTCATGATTTAGTCACTAAGTTTACAGTACGTTAATATTACTACAATATTACGGACTGAAAGATCCATTGTAAATGCTGCTCTCCAAACGTAAACACCTTAATCAAACCATTACCGCCGTGTAGGATTTTCGTTGCGTATGATTTTTTGCCGCATTTTGTGACAGGATAGTCTATACACACACGGCTGTTTGGCGGTATTCTCTGCACCTACAAAGTCTCTGCATCTACCAAGAAATGCGGATTTTTTCCTCCCATTCGGCGTGCAGTATCAAATTCCATTAAAACTACACTCTTCCAGCAGTTCCTCGCATCCAATATCTTGTTTGTCACAGGGGGCATTCATGAAATGTTCCTGAATGAAAGTGAAAGTGCCAAACTGCAGTTAAATTCAACAAACTAAAAATGAAACAGCCGAAATTACATGAAACTCTGGAGGAAATGTGGATAGCGTGGTAACGCAATGACGCTAATCGAATTATGTGCTATAACATGTAAATGTTCATGAAAGGAACATTCAAAAAGCCACTGGTGTAAACACCTTATTCATATTATTGTCTTATTCAGATTAGGGCAAATAGTTTGATTACTGATGTCTATGTAAACGTAGTCACTGTCTATCTCCCCTGTGTCTGTATTTGTGTTGCTTCTGTGAAAATCAGCGTGGGCATGTAATAAAACTCCCCTTTCATGCAAACCCTCTTTCGCCACTCGACACTCCCACCTAAAAAAAGCTGGACTCACCCACTTTCCTGACTTTTTTTCAAACTATATAAAAACTATATGCATGAACTATATCTATATAATATATATATAAACTATATAATATATAAGTTTTAATTTCAATTAAAAACACTACAATTGGAATGATAACAGAAAAAAACTACAGAAACTAATAATTTGAAGCTACAGAAATATTAGATATATTTTAAACGTATTATTGAAAGTTTTAAATGAAGACAAACAATTGCTTTTTCAACCTCTTCCGCTTCTTCTGTTTCTTTTTCTTGTCACTGTGTACATAACGTCAAAAGTAATAAAGTGTGTGAGCTTCACCAGAGCATATTTCTCAAAGTCTGGAATACACGCTTAAGATAATTCTCCCCCAAAATACCACACAAGCATATTTTTAAAGGGCCGAGGCACTTCAAAACTCTAATGGACTAAGAAAGAGAGAGAGAGAGAGAGAGAGAGAGAGAGCGTGAATGTGGGAGTTGAAGAGGAGTGTGTTCATAAGTCTGCGATGGCGTTAAGAAAGTGTGTGTGTGTGAGAGATACAGAGATTTGTTATTCAGAAGTACAAAAACCAAGGATATCTCAGAGATATCTCCGGCTTACATTAAAGCTTATAAAAATATCTACAAGAAATCATCCGCAGACCATTAACAGTAGAGGAATGTCTAAGCTGTTTGATCAAGACAAGACAGATTCATCTTCTCCTAATTCACAAGAGACACTTTTATTTGCTCTTCATCTTGTATTCTTGCTCTAACTTGGCTCTAACTCAGACCACTGTTGCTGGGGGCGGCACAGGGATACGTGCAAAAAAAAAAAAAAAACGTGCCCCAGTAAAAGCTTTGAGATACAATTTACTTTATGCAAGTGTATTAATTTAGAGTGGTAATCCCAGAATAAAGGGCCATTCACATTTGGCATCTTCAAACCTGTCAGCCCCTTTCGTTTTTCCTGTATTTCTCCCGTAATTTTTATATTTCTATGAAAAGTGAAAGTAGCATCAAAGAGCCAATCTCAAATGTGATATAATTGCAAGAGCTATTCAAGAGAATTATGCTTTTGCTTTATACTGTATTGGCTTGAAAGCATGTTGAAATTAATATTAAAAAGGCCATATTCACTTCACACATTTGCATTAAAGCGGTGCGTCGACCATTGCCCTTTCTATGAAACCTCTGAATCAGTTAATTGGTGTATTGGTGCTGACTGACGGATGTAATCTATATAAAGACACTGTTCCCAGATCAGCTTCTGTACACGCGATTTAAAGAGGAGTGAAAGTGGACACTTTTGGATTTGGGTGTGTTTTTAAACAGACAAATACATGTAATAATATGTAAATATGTCTGTCCTGTGTGTTTTATTTTAAACACAAATAATTTTGTCTTAAATGAGTTACGTATGTAGGTGGGGTGGTTTGCCCAGGGTGCCATTTAAACTATAATCACCACTAAACTAACTCACGTATAGTGCTTTGCTATTTATGGTTTACCTCCATATTTGAAATTGTTTTCTATTTATTTTTGTTTTAAGCTATACATTTTTTATATTTAAAACATTAACACATATTAAACCATATTTAAACACTGTAAAAAACTGTAACTGTATGAATTTGGGCACATCTAAAAAATTAATTCTGCAGTTTTTAAAATTCTGACCTCATTAAGCATCCTTGATCTTAAAGCATCCAGATATTAAAGTGACTGGTCATAAAAGACACATTTTCTTGAGTCGAGACAAATGTTTTCCTGTGACCACACACACAAAAGACAGAGATAATTCTGCATTAATATTAAGCAATTAAATACATCATTAACAGCTCAGTATGGTTCTGTGCACACATTGTAGAGATTTAGGAAATATGATCGTCAACACTGATTAGAAGTTAATTCAGTTGTAAACATGGTGGTAAATTACAGTGCTTACACAAAAAAGGATTAACCACTAAAAGGCAAACTGGAAGATATTCAGTGGTGTTATGGAGCAATCACAGATTCATGAGGGGGAAATTTTAGACGTTGACACTGATGCCAGAGTGACTACAGCAAATCAAGCTTTAGCTTACCATCACCATCTGCAGCTCTAAAGTGTACACTATTTTCTACTGTAAATACACTTCTCTTCCCTTTAAAAATGAATCATTCTGCCCCCAGTGAAGGAATTCAAGAGCAGAGTGATTGACAGACTAACAGTAAAGAACATTGCACAAATAAATAAAGGTTTATACTCTCAGTCATGCAAACAAATGAGTGCGTGTGTGTGCTGTGGGCAATCTAAGGCCCCGTTTACACCTTGTTTACATCTGTTTTGGGTGATCTAATCACTAAATAAATACTAAATAAATACAGCTGTGAACAGGGCTCAATATATCCACATCAGATGCTCGGTTCAGGTCGTAAGATAAACAAAAACTCCATTGAAAGTAGTGACTTAAAATTACAGTATAACTTTTTTTTTCTAAAATTTGTTATTCACATTCATATTTTGAACACATATATACATTATGCAAATTTATTTATTTTTAAATTGTGTACATCTGAATAGCTTGATCTCAATATTATTTTAGGAATGTAAAATGTTAAAGCTCAATATTTCAATGCCAAAAAAAGACAAAACATATCAAAGTGTTGAAACATATAAACATATAAAGTGGTGAAATGCTAATATTGTTTGATACATCATGCATTACTGATGAGATTAAAATTCAAATATACTGCAAAAAAAGTGTAGAAGCAAGATTCACAATTAAAAATAAAAGGGAAAATTATTAAGTCAGATTTCATGAAATATTAAGTGAATATATCCATCTTCCCCTCCAAATGCATATACATTTGGACTAAAAGCCCTAACTGACAGTGAAGCTCTGTGAGTGAACATAAATAAAGTGAAAGTGGTGAATATAAATATATGTTAGAGCTGGGCGATTTTTTCGATTTTTCCGATTAATCGAATTTACGTTTTAAGACGATTAAATTTTTTATAAAATCGAAGTATCGCGATTTTTTAAATAAAAATATTAAAGCAGCTTTTCCACTATCGTGCCAAACCGTTCTAAACTGTTAGACAACCGTGATGAATTGTGCTGATAGATTCTGTGTGTTGACGTTGCGGCTCTGTTGATGAGCTACAACAGCTGGCTCAGCGCAAGCGCGCTACCCCAATTGTCGCGAGGTGCGCGCGCAGTCAGCGGAGGCGCGCGATGCGGCACCAGGCGAAAATATAAATCCAGCTTAACACTCAGGGCCGGCGCGTCCATAGAGGCGACCTAGGCAGAATAGTGAGCGAGAACCCCCCGGTCCTTACTTTTATCCGCGACACCTACCCCCTCCCGGTCCTCTTTCATCCGCAAACCGGTAAGTTTCTATTTCACTTTCGGGTTGAGGGCGTTCGCCTAGAGCGCCAGTTCAGCTTGCTCCGGCCCTGATTACACTATATACATTACACAAAATAATAAAATAGGCTAAAAGTTTTATTCGTGGCTAGAGCTTAATTAATTTGATTGACATATAGGCAATGAGACCTTTACTTCGCCTGACTGAGCGTGAGTTTATTGCATGCTGCGCTGTATTCGGTAGCACAGATCGCTCTGATCTGGGTGAGAACTTTACCAGCCACTACATGCACTGCTGAAAGCTTTTTTTTTCTGCCTCACATCGAATCAACAACAACATATATCCATGGAACACAAACTTGCAGACTCTTTGAACAATGAGGAAATAATTGCACATTCAAATCCCAGACGTCTGGTTTTGTATTTTATACCTGCGCACCACCTGAAGGACGATTACGGCGTGTTGTGAATGTCGGCTGTCAAATCTTTCTTTAATTTAGACTTTTGCTTGAAAGCTTTACGGAGTGGCACAGTAGCTGTCCAAGGTACTGTAGCTATGAATTAAATCATAACCCATATATGCACCAATAAAAAAGTAAAATGAATTAAAAAATTAAATAAATATGGATTCTTAAATGTCAGTATTGTTTTTACTCGAAAAAAAATATCAATACGTTTTGACAAATGTTTTATAAAAATAAAATGAGCAAATTTCAACATTTCAGATATAGGCTTTTATACGATTCAGTTAAATATGGATAAATATATATTTAAATATAGATAGATATGTAAGAGGTTCCTGTGGGGTTTTTTGTTGTTCACGGTGATCTTTAATATATACTGGGTGGTGTAGCTACGCACAAATATTTTCTAAAACGTCAAGCAGGATTTTGTCTATAGGAATGTAATAGGCTACACCTTGTTGACCAATTTATGTATGTATGGCCATTAAAAATACATGTTCCTTAACCAGATGGTTTTTCAAGTTACTTATAAAGAGATTGTTACTTCAGTCATGTTGTTGTAATGTTTTAAGTTGACTATAGTTACACAGTAAAAATAAAATAAAATCAAAAATCAAAATCGTGAATCGGTCAAACTTTATGAAAAAAATCTAGATTTTTTTTTTGCCATATCGCCCAGCCCTAATATATGTATTACTATTCTGTTCATAATAGCAATTATGACAATGACCAGTTATTGATTTTGCACTCCTCGCATAAATTACTGTCATGGACCAATGGTAAAATATTAAAGCTGGTGTCTTAAAAATAAGTCAAACAGCACACAGTTTTTCCACACAAAGTAAGAATGTTATTTTTTATTTATTTATTTTATTTTATTTTTTACATTTGGGCCATTGACAAGTTACAATGTTAATAATATAGAGTTTAAGAGTCACATATTCCTTCAGAAATCATTATAATATGCTGATTTGTTGCTCAGATTAAAAAAAGTATAATTAAGGCCAGGCAAGGCAAGGCAAGTTTATTTATATAGCACATTTCATACACAATGGTAATTCAAAGTGCTTTACATAAACAAGAATAAAAGAAACAAGAAAATAATCATGATTAAAATAATAAAAAATTATTAAAAACAGACAAAAACACATTAAAATGTGTTAAAACAGGTTATAAACGAATGGAACAGAAAAGTAAGACATAATAGTGCGAGCTGTGGGATGTAGCACAGTGCTCATTCATTAAAGGCATAGCTAAACAGAAGTGTTTAAAGCCTTGATTTGATTGTACCTAACGTTGGAGCACATCTGATCATTTCAGTAAGCTGATTCCAGTAGTTGGGGGTGTAGTAGCTGACGGCAGATTCAGCCTGCTTTGACTGAACTCTTAGAATTTCTAATTTACTTGATTCTAATGATCTGAGTGATCTATTAGGTTTGTATTCAGTGAGCATATCTGTAATGTATTGAGGTCCTAGGCCATTTAGTGATTTATAGACAAGTAGTAATACTTTAAAATCTATTCTGAATGTAACTGGAAGTGCAGTTGCGCAGTTTAACACTTTTTGTGAAATCTTAAAGTTTTTTTGCTTCAAAAGACTCAAAACAAAATCTCAACTTTTAAAAATTAATTTAAGGCACCCTTATTGAGTTTCCTACTTTTAAAGTGAAATAAAAAAAATAAATAACAAACATAATTACCCTAAACATTTGAACAGTAGTCTAGGTAGTTCCGGCACTTTGCTTGTGGAAATTTGACCTCTGGAGTTCAAATGAGACACATTTGAGATGTACATTACAACCAGGTGTCAATGGCAATCTGTCTTGGCTGGCCAACTGTGATCAGATCACCAGAGATGGATGTTAACATCTATATCTGACATGAGATAGGAGCAGTTCACAGAAATGTAGACGGTATGCTGGTGTCGAACTGTGAAGCAACTCATTAACCCACACATCAAGTGGCCTGGGACACTGAGGGGGAGGACAGGTCACCAGCGGGTCACTGAGAGTTCCCGATTGACCCCAAAAAGCCAGAGTGGTCAGCACTTCAGCTCTGATGCATCTGCTTTCTCTGCCTTCCTTTCAGATTTCTTGCCTTTGTATCTTCTTCATTTTTTTGGAAATGTAACTCAGAGATGCTGGTGCGAATGAACACTCTTTTCTCCTCTCAGAATTACTTCATGGTTGACAGCCTGACTTACGTAATTAGTATTTAATTGGGTCTCTGATTTTTACATCAAAGGTTAAAAACCACAAAGAATCTGTTGTTCAACCCCTCCCTGTGTCCCATTAGCTCATCCTTCCACAAATGTGCATCTCAGAACCAAGAATAAGGTCAAAATGAACTTAAAATAGGTCAAGTAACTTGTGTGTGAGGTATATTTTAGCACAACATGTACATTTAATACTTTACAAAATGGAATCTGTTTGCATTGACAAACTTATATATATGAACGTCCTATATATTTAAATGTCTTGTAAAGAAATAAAATTTGATAGCATACATTATGGGTATTGCCATATTTTAAATTTCTAAAGTTTACAGGTAAACAGTTACAGTAAAAAAGAGAAGATATACTGTTATATTATTCACAATATGAATATTTATTTATTATATATTGGAAATTTGAGCTGTTTTGACTTTGTAGCTGTTTTTGTGACATGTTCCTTTAATGGAAATGAGCTGGTTCTCCCCATCCACGTGTGTGTCAGAGCCAAAGAGATCGGTCACTATTGCTATGATGAGTGTAGCTTCTCCTGCTGCGTTTCAGGCATAAGCTGTTTACAATATACATGTACTGTACATGCTACCCCTGGGAGACGTTATTAGAAGACATGGGATCAGCTTTCACTGCTATGCAGATAATCCTCAATTATATATTTGAACTAAACTTGATGAGATATCTGAACTGTCTAAGCTAACTGAGTGTATTAAAGATGTTAAAGACTGGATGACCAACAATTTTCTTCTCTTAAACTCAGACAAAACAGAATTATTACTTATTGGGCCAAAATCCTGCACACAGCAGTTCTCACAACTGGACCTGCAACTAGAGGGATACAAAGTTAGCGTTAGCTCTACTATAAAAGATCTGGGCGTCATATTAGACAACAATTTAACTTTCAAAAATCATATATTCCATGTCACAAAAACTGCCTTCTTTCATCTGAGAAATATTGCGAAGTTACGAAGTATGCTATCCATATTAGATGCAGAAAAGCTAGTTCATGCTTTCATGACTTCTAGGCTGGATTACTGTAATGCTCTGTTTGCTGACTGCCCAGCATCCTCTATTAACAAACTCCAGCTAGTGCAAAATGCAGCTGCCAGAGTTCTTACCAGGTCTAGAAAATATGATCATATCACCCCAATTTATCCTTCTTACACTGGCTACCTGTTAAGTTTTGTATTGAATATAAAATATTGCTTCTTACCTATAAAGCTTTAAATAATCTAGCTCCTGTTTATCTAACCAACCTTCTGTCGCGCTACAATCCAACCCGCTCTTTAAGATCTCAAAACCTTCTCATTTATGGCCCCTAAACTCTGGAATAGCCTTCCTGATAATGTCTAAGGCTCAGACACACTCTCGCAATTCAAAACTAGATTAAAGACCTATCTTTTTAGCAAAGCATACACTCAGTGCATCACTTAACGGTATGACGCATGAGTGTGCCCCACGCAGGTTTTTGCATCTCGTTTATATACACTATGAACAGCAGCTACGCTAATTATTCTCTTTATTCTCTATTTCCACCTGGGGATACTCATCCCGAGGCCCTCAGACTATGCAGCACCCCTGATGCGATCCAAGACCAGCGACGAGATGATCCCAAGGTTTTCATAATCCTGGACCAGGCCGTATCCTGAGCAGCTGCTGTGGTGGTCATGGAAGATTGGAGAGCATGAGACTGATTCCTGTGACGCTCCAGGGACAGACGAGTCTTCGCTGAGGTCCAGCATTCTCCAATTTCCGGCGCCTAGACTGCAGCTCTGCACAAGACATTTGGACGTTTCTCTCAAGGTTTTTTAAATTCTGAACTTTCGCCAATTGGTGAAGTTTTTCCCTTGCTGCTGTCGCCACTTGCTTGCATGGTTCGGGATCTGTAGAGCTGCGCATCGATGGAATTGCTCCTCAGTGTTTGGACTCTCAGTAGTGATTATTAAACCACACTGAATTGAGCTAAACTGAACTGAACTTAAACACTGAAAACTGAACTGACACTGTTTCAATTCACTATAATCTTCTATGTGAAGCTGCTTTGACACAATCTACATTGTAAAAGCGCTATACAAATAAAGGTGAATTGAATTGAATTCAATAAGCAGCACAGTGACAGACAAGAATGAAGCAGATCTCCCTTACACTAAGAAATTTCCCAATTGTAAATTTGATATATATGTTGTGGAGTTAAATCAAGTCTTTCTGCAACAATGAGTCACACGCAGGATACACGTTAATATACACTGCTGTATGGACATCTGTTATGTTAATGCACAAAATAAACCTGATTCAAGTCCATGAATCGGGATTGAAGCATCTTCTTTTATAATTGTACTGACATGCGGCTGTGGTGATGAATTACGAAGCAATTTCACTGTCTTTATTACAAACATTCACTGTTTTAGAAACATTTTAAATGTGTAAAAATCATTCTTGATGTGCTGCTGATTACAGCAAACTGAAGAGATCGTTTAATCCTGGTTGCTTTGTGTACGTCCTGTCTTGTTGATATGATTATAAGTGTTACTATGGAGACATGTTAATATGTCTATCAATTTGGTGGGCGGGGAAAACTGCACTCCAACGTCACATTGTGGAGGACCTCAAAATAGGAGGGATTTGGATTCTATTTTTAACATCAGAAGATTTTAAAAAAGAGACTTAATGTCTTTATATCACCCCAATATGACTGTGGACAAACTATACCTACATAAAGTTCTTCATCATAGGTGCCTTTTAAGTTTGGTTTTTGTACATATAATTTGGTGATTTTTTTACATAATTTTTAAAAAATCAGCGACAGGTATTCTTATAAATACATATACTTTGTTTAAGCTGGCATTACTACATTTGATGACTATTTGAAAAGTTCGACATGGTATGAATGTGCACGATGTGCAATGCATTTCAGAAATACAGTGTAAAAATACTGAGTTCCACACAATAGATTTGTGTTGGTACAACAGGAAAGAATTAAGTTAACCTTTACGTTTTTACAAATTTAAGTAGTTTATGTTGTCCCCCCCCAAAAAAAAACACAAGAATTGTGTTGTTTCAGCTTATTTTAAACTAGTTTGAACAAGCAGCAAGTCATTTTTTGACTGTACTACATTACTGCTGTTTTTTTTGCATATTATTTAGTAGAAAAGCTGGCTTGTTTGCATCCCAAGACTTTTGTTTACATTATAGATTTAGGTTAATAATCATATTACATTGAAAAACTGTTGCAAACAATTTATATGAGCTGAACTTAAACAAACAAATTAAATTTAGTAATGTTCACCTCAATTTGTTTGTTTAAATTCAACCCAAATAAATTGTTAACAACCATTTAACTTTTTAAAAAAAAAATTGAATCCAAGGAATCATCTTTGAATCATTTTTTTCAGTGTAATTAATGAGAAATAACATTAAAACAATGCCAACAGCAAATATACACATAAACAACACTATCAATGAGACGCAGTACCACTGACTTCTGTTATGACTCTCAAAAACCTTTTTTTGTCCTCCTCTTTCTTTCATCATCTACAAGGCTTCCTCTGCTCACTCAACACCCAAACACAATGCTACATTATACAGTTCCTTCACTCTGCCCAGTCTTGCTTAACTGCTGCAAAACAAAATACCATTTCAGAGCTTTTCAGCACTGTCCGTTTGATGGATGGACCGATGACACGGTGTACAAGAGAGTGATTTTTTCCCTCACAAAAAATCTAATTGTTGGAAAAACTGCACGTCCTGTTTGATGAATGTCTCTTTAGCAGTCATACAGCACACTGATGCTAGCCAATTACCAAAGGAACTGTCAATACTTGGCTACGTTGCTGATATTATAACTCAGCAGACGAGAGTGATTCATAAAACGCACATATAGAAGTCTTTCTGTACATCCACATTGCCAATCCTGAAACGCCAATGTGCCAAGAGCAACTTATCAAGTCAAACCTTCCTTTCAGCACAGCGCTAACTTGCTAACAAGAGTAGCATCTTGATAACTGTCATTTCCTGAGGTAATTCTAACCCACCCTGACAGCTGTCTTTCTATTTATGTTTAGACAGATCGCGCCGAGTGATTATTTATGCTTTTGAATGTATGTTTGGGTTCAGATCTACACGCTAAGCTTGCATGTGTGTTTATGCGCATGTGTGTGTTCTTCGTCTATGTGCACTGTAGCAGTAAAATGTATGAATGAACACTTTGTGGGTTGACAGAAGCTGGTAATGACATGCAAATAGAGGGCTAAACCCACAAATGACCACACAAACATTCAGGTTTCTCATTTGTTTGCTCAGGCCGTCAGTCAAGAGTGAGAGGCTCCGCCCCCCTCTTACGATGGTCTGTGGAGAATTGGGTTGGGAAATAATGGCTTTCTTGTAATTTTGTTTTTCTTTTGAGTGAAAAAAGGTAAAGTAAAACCTGACAAGAAAATGCCGTCCAACTATGACATGCATTTTCAAGGTTTAAGAAGAACTGACGTGCTGTAATGATAAGTAGTAATTACTGCCTCAGACTGACATGTCATGTCAAAGAAAAAATAAACAATATGAACATTAAATATAATTATCCTGGCAGGTTAATTTAAATTATGCAAATAAAAAAAAAACTTTGATTGTGGTAGCTGTGGTATCTAAGGCTGACTTTACCCAAGATTTTAGATGCTTTAAAGGGCATCTATGATGAAAAATCTACTTTTCAAGCTGTTTGGACAGACATGTGTGTAGGTATAGTGTATAGACTGTCATAATGGGGTGATCTAAACACACCCAGTTCTTTTTTTCAATTTAACAGCATAAAAATGGTCAACCAATTGGAGCGGTTTTGAAACAGAGCGCAACTTGACGTAGGAGTGCAGTCCCCCTGCCCACCAAATTGATTGACAGCTGCGTATTAACCATAGACTGTAAAAGATATGGACGTAGTATCCGTGACGTCACCCATAGGTTTCTGAACACTGCAAAAGAAGCTACAAGTAGGCGCGGCCAACCGTCGCCATTTTGTCTGCGCGTCATCGCACCAAACGCGGGATACCAAATAAGGGCAAAGAGGCGGAGAGTGAGCGGAGCTACAGACGCATGCTTGATTCTCAGCAATTAGCTTAGACCTGGCTTAGACAGACTTTTTACTTTGGGAGAACGCTTAATACTTCATTACCTGTGACTCGTTTGTGTTCTGACCACATGTGCTTGGTTGTACACTATATCAATAAAGTGTTTAGACTTTTAAAAACACTGTTGTAATACATTGAGCCACTAAACATTGTTCTTATGACGTTTTTCGACAGGAGGAAAACGTGAATTACTATCAAACACTTCAGATATAGTCTGTGTTAGTAAATGCAAGGCTGTTTATAAAATCCAGCACTAACACTGTATGACAACGCTTCAGATGACTGTTTTATAGCCTACAGCTGATCAATCTGTCAGATTCTGGAGTGCAATACAGGTCTAAAGAACATTTAAATGATAAATGATCTTAAATAAAACAAATACATTTATAGAGATGGTATATAAGCATATAAATTCCCTCACCTGTGAAATGGAGGCAACTTGAACGGTTTGTAAGCACAATTAAGTCCACACAGCATGCCATATCATCTGATAATTGCAGGAAATAATTCCAAAAGGCACATGACGGTGTAAAGAAACATTAAACAAAACAAAAATACAATGTATACGCCGAGCTCAGCGGCTAATTAGCCAGAATCAGCTGAGGTGACGAGACAGCGACCAGCGAGACCTAGCTGTCACTTAAGTGGCCACGCCCTTAAATATGCAAACTTAATATAACCTAATAAAAACGAAATGGATGAGTTATAAAAAAATTCACCCCCCTCAGAGTTGTCATGAAGGGTAATCATAGCTATATGCACCAAAGCCATCGTTTGTACCAGGCTGTAAACATGTTTTTATCAGCTGTAAAAATGGCTAATTAACCAATGCAGAAAGAAAGCACTTGGACTTCCTGGAGCCAGCCCCCCAGGCGAGTCGATGAATTGCAGTTTTAGTTACTTCCGTATTGGCTTCCCGAGGGAGAGCAGGAGGTTGCCGCTTGGTATTAACATGTCTCCGTAGTAACACGTTTAATATTATAAACAAGACAGGACGTGCGCAAAGCAACCGAGAATAAAAGGTCTGTTCAGTTTGCTAGGATCATCAATCATCATCAAATGTGATCAAGAATGAGTTGTACAAGTTGCTTCAATCCCGGTTTGTGGACGTTAAATCAGGTTTATTTTGTACATTAACATAACAGATATCCATACAGCAGTGGATATTAACGTGTATCCTGTCACATTTGTGTGCAAAAAGAGTGCAAAGCTAAATGTGCGCACTGTCTGTGTGTGCGCGCGTGTCCGTGCTGTGTGTGTGTATCTGTGTGTGCGTGAACTTTGTAACGACATCGTGTGTGACTCATCATTGCAACTCCACAACAAATGCATCAAATACTTATTGGTAAAGTTCTTACCGTAGTATTTCTCACAAACGTTACGTGAGATCTTATTCCTTCGTGTCTGTCTGTCGTCTGACGCAGCTGAGGGAGGAGATTAAAGCACACTGACAGGCACGTGGAAACGGTGGCCGTGAAGGACTAGCCCTAAAGGTGCCGTACACAAAAACCACTACCTGATGCTAAGAGCTACAAAATAGAAACTTATGAAAGGTATAATGAAAAATCTGATGGGTGTTTTGAGCTGAAACTTTACAGACACATTCTGGAGACACAAAATACTTAAATCTGGAAAAAGGGGTAACCTAGGTGCCCTTTAAACAACAATTTTATAACAAATTTGGGAGAAAAACAAAAGGGGAAAACATACTTATGTATTGAACCCTCTACCGCATGCTGTTGCCATATGACAACATGACATTTATCTTCATTTCCCCGCCACTGTTTCTTTAAGACCCACAATGAACAGTTTTTTGTTGGAAAGAGAAGACTTTAGTGTAGGCCAATGATGGGCTTTGGTTAAGTCACATGACATGCAGGATTTTTCTGCGATGCGATTTCTGACAGACTGGCATTTATTGTGAGTAGTTGCTGAATGCAAATGTAAACGCCAATAAAACAAAGGATCAAATTATGTCAGATCCACAAAAAAATCTGAAACATCACCTCCAGTAATTTATAATGACATATTCACAACTCATCTTTTTTTTTATCAAATTAGTTTTTTGTAAATCAATCAAATGTATGTGTTGCCATATGGCAACACTGTCAAATAGTGGAATGTGCAATATTGCAATGGGTTAGCTAGCAAGGTCAGCTGTGAACTTTTAAGTTGTAACAATAACAACATGAATGCAAGTAATATATTGTTGATTAGTTGTATGTTAATGGCATTTGCATTATGGATAAAATCTAGTTTAAATGGCAATACTACTTTTGAATAGATATGAATACAGGGAACAGTGTATTAGCGAGCACCACCATGTTCTATAGTAAGTGAAAGAAGAAAAGGACAGAACTGGCTCTTCCTGCAGATGAAAGTGAGGATGAGATGGGTTTTAGTTTAGGTTCCCACTGGCAAAAAGGTAAATCTAAAACAAATTATTAGGAAATTGTTATTTGTTTGCTATCTAGCACTTTATTCACTTCATTTTTTGTTTACATGTAAAGAGCTTTGAGATGCTACTTTTAATAAGCTCTAATAAGCTTGTGCTTCATCCCGCTCCATTTTGACCATGTTGAAATGTATTTTGTTTAAAGAATTGTTTTGTGGACGATTTTTATATTTGAAATAAATCAAATAAATCTTATAAAAGTACTATATAAAATAAAGTGTATTATTATTATTTCTAAACTATATTATTTTGTTGAACAGAAACCATAGGTTTTTTTTATTTTTTAAAGTGGAAGTCTGCCTTTATCTGCCTGTGTATTTAAGGCCTGTGATAATTAGAGAGAGTTTAAAGTATTCAAGCTTAAGATAATGTCCCATTTGTAACTTTAATAAAGATACATTTTATTTATATTGTATACAATGAAGAAGATGCAGTGTTATTTTACATTTGATTTCTGTACGTAAAAACTGTTTGACATAACCATGAAGCAACATCGCTTGTAATTTGTTTATTATATTTATGCATGTTTCAATCCCCTATTGCAATCAATCTAAATTAATGAACACTTTCCAAATAGAGTTATTGAAGGCATCTGATGAAACTTTATTCCATCGCAATATTTATCACAGGAAAATAAAATGTCGCAATGTCAGCCTTTTCCAATATTGCTCAGCCCTAAAAAGAAGGACAATTGCCTGGATAAAAATTGAAAAATAATCCAAAAGTTACAAACAATGATTTATTCATTCATTCATTCATTTTCTTGTCGGCTTTGTCCCTTGCGGGGTCGCCACAGCGGAATGAACCACCAACTTATCCAGCACGATTTTACGCAGCGGATGCCCTTCCAGCCGCAACCCATCTCTGGGAACTTCCACACACACATTCACACTCATACACTATGGACAATTTAGCTTACCCAATTCACCTGTACTGCATGTCTTTGGACTGTGGGGGAAACCGGAGCACCCGGAGGAAACCCACGCGAACCCAGGGAGAACATGCAAACTCCACACAGAAACGCCAACTGACCCAGCCCAGCCGAGGTTCGAACCTGCGACCCAGCGACGTTCTTGCTGTGAGGCAACAGCACTACCTACTGCGCCACTGGGTTGCCTACAATGATTTATACATATATATAAACATATAAAGCAAGTGACTGTCCTCATGAAAGGGCCATTGAAGCTATGACTCACATGATTTCTTCATAAATGCTGCAATAAACAGCATCAGCTCACATGTGACTTTGCGTCTACACATGATTGTTTCGCTTCATAAAGACCACAATGTAAATTTGTTTTGCCTGTATATGTTTTTTAACTCTCAAAGTGCCAGAAGCCACTGTCTTACATTTTATGAAGCGTCTCTAATGATCTACTGAAGAAAAACAGCATCTTTTATGACCAGAGGGCGAGAAATCTTTTGAATGAACTGTCCCTTTAATAAATTCCTTAAGGAGTCTATCAGAACTATCAGCTGATGGAGATGATGCAATTTTTTGACCTGAAACCTGACAGATGGACAGTGTTTATTTTATATGGCAATAGCTGTGACTATCCGCTGTGTTTGCATACAATTTTCTGTACGGTCAAAACAGATTTGGAATTATGTCAATGTCAGCCCAACCAGAGCATGTTGTGTTCACAAAGACTTCTAAGACAGTCTGAATTTCTTTGAGTGTTCGCATACAAGCCAACATTCTTGCGAACTTCAGCCAACTGCTGACATAAACTATAAGACAGTGGGACATTTTGAACCATTCATGACAACAAAAAGCAGCATGTATCTGGCAGCTGAGTTTTCCAAGGTTTTGTTTTCCATCATCTGTACTGCATGCAACATTCTACAGTCGGCTAAAATGACTCATTTACATGGTGATTTACCACGATTTATCAACTAGTCAACTATTTATATGGATGACTAATTGATTAATGAAAGTATTCAATTATGCAAACAAGTATGCAAACCCAGTAATGAGGTATTGGATAGTTAAAATCAATTCAGTTAACTAGACGTCTGGAGAAAGAGACTAGTTTCCTTTAATCAATTGCACAAACTACAACTAGAGGACTTATTTACTGACAATAATATGCCTTTTCTTTTCTGTTTCTTGCTGAAGTCGGGCATCTGTTTCCTCTCAACACTTTGTGTCAAGCTGTTTAGCACAGTTTGCTGTGTATCTGGTCCAGACGTGATTTTTTTCCTCCTAAAAATAACATGCAGGAAAAGCCTTGAAATTGACACATAATTGTTATTCTTCTTTAAAAGCAGGCTAAAGTAACGAATTCTTTCCATGGATAATGCAGCTTAGATCAGACATATTTTCACACTTTATGATAAGATAGCTTTTGAAATATTAATGAAAAATCAGAGAGTACGCCAAGAGAAGGAAAGAAAAATACACAAGACAAGAACCATCAAGATTACTATTGACTACTTTCTACTTGTAAACTAAACTATGGAGACCTGTGTGTCAAGAGCAACTTGTCTTATCATTTAAATTGTTAAGCTATAAAGCCCAATGTTAACTTTTGGTTAACTTTTTATGTTAACTTGAAATGTCTTGAAATTCTAAAGGAAAAACTACACTGTAAAAAATCCTGGCTGCCTTAATTTTTTAAGCTGAATCAAATTGACCTTATGAGTCGATTGAATTTATATTATGTTAAACTGACTTAAAACAGCTTGTGTAACTTATAAAATTAAGTTAGAACATGATTAATGTCAGGACGAATTGATCATATAATTTTTACAGTGTATGAGATAAAAAGTTGCGATTCCTTTTTAATTTCATTTTAATCCCATGATGGAAACAGTACATATGATGGAATCCCATGATGGAAGTAATATGCTGGTATGGTATTTTGAGGGTGACAAGTAAAAACAAACTTACAAAAATAGTTTTTTTGTTTCTCAAAAGATTTTGGGCACAAATCTTTACAGCATTGGTCATATGAATGAGGTGAGAGTCATAAACGGGCTATGTTCATTTTAGCAGATGAGAACCACCTACTTTATTCTAAACTTTGCCTCCTGCCATCAGGCAGAAGGTTTAATTATTTCAGACGGGCTAGGTCCAACAGATATTTGCATTCATTTGTTCCAACTGTAGTTGCTTTAAGGTGTATTTGCTTTTTTTAACTTGATCATGATTCATTTAATTGTTTACTGTTATTTCTACGCTTGTTCACCTGTTTGTTGATCTGTGGGGGCTGTTGCTGTTAACCAAATTGCCCCTCGGGGACAGCAAAAACACTCCAATCCAATTCAACAAGTTTTCATTCATTCATTCATTCATTTTCTTTTCGGCTTAGTCCCTTTATTAATCCGGTGTCGCTACAGTGGAATGAACCGCCAACTTATCTAGCACATGTTTTACGCAGCGGATGCCCTTCCAGCTGCAACTCATCTCTGGGAAACATCCATACACACTCATTCACACTCATACACTACGGACAATTTTTTGGCCTACCCAATTCACCTGTACCGCATGTCTTTGGACTGTGGGTGAAACCGGAGCACCCGGAGGAAACCCACGCGAACGCAGGGAGAACATGCAAACTCCACACAGAAACGCCAACTGACCCCGTCGAGGCTCAAACCAGCGACCTTCTTGCTGTGAGACGACAGCACTACAAGTTTTCATCAAAAACATTAAATTGTTATAAGAACTTTATTTTTTTCTAGATATTTTATGTCATTTTATTTTATTTTTGTAGAGTTGCTCTTTCACTTATTAAACACAAAAAAACACCTTCATTAGCACCTTGTTTGAACATGGCAAAACAATGTGCCCTGACAGCCAGAACAGATATAAAACACATTTCTCCAGTCAACAAAGAAGTTCATGACGACGCTTCTACTGATGAGCTCTGCTTTTAATTGCAGTGCTGGTTTGGAAATGTTTCATGGTGTCTCAGAACTTAGTGTTTCAGAGTGTTCTGGTTGTGCTTTTCTCTCACTGCCACACACACTTGGAGTAGGTGAACTCCTACAGTTTCAGCCTCTGATCTGGCCTGCATTCGATTAAGCTGCGATGGCAATTATACTTGTTTTGAAAAACAATCTCAAGCAGCTTGAACGGTTAATATAGAGCCATAAAAGTTTCACAGAGGATCGAAGCCGCCCGGACATTTAATATGACCTGATTTCACAGAACCATCGCATAATTTCCTCATGTGTTGCCCACATGTATCCTGTGGCTCCTCACATGTCCTAACAATCAGACCGAAATCACTTTTTTGTAACTGTGCCACTCTGACTTTTGAAACTGTGCCACAGTGTTTTGAAAGTACAAAGGGAAGAGCCGGAGATAACTGGAAGGCATCCGAATGAAAATATCATTGCTTGCATTACACACTGTCCTCAATAATCAAAAGCATATTGGTTCTATATACACACAACTCCAATGAGTTACTGTCCTTGAAAGACAATGCTAATGTCATCGCTGGCTCACCACTACAGTGAAAAAAAACTGTTCACCGGTAAGTTAACATGGGGAAAAACTGTAATAAATCTAATGAAGCATTTTATGAACATTACAGAAAAATGTTAAATGTACAGGTTTAGGACTGAAAACAAGCAATTCACTAAAAGAATTTCCTGCGTGCCACGTCACAATTGATTTTTGTTTGGTTGTTTCTGTCATTTTAATCGCTTGGGCAGGTTTTATGAAAACATTCTGCTTTCAAGAGTAGATTAAAAGGTGACTACTTTACTGTTGAAGTCAGAATAAATAAACCCTGTTTATTTTTCCCCCAATTTCTGTTTAACGGAGTGAAGATTTTTTTCAACACATTTCTAAACATAATAGTTTTAATAACTCATTTCTAATAACTGATTTATTTTATCTTTGCCATGATGACAGTAAATAATATTTTACTAGATATTTGTCAAGACACTTCTATACAGCTTAAAGTGACATTTAAAGGCTTAACTAGGTTAATTAAGTTAACTAGGCAGGTTAGGGTAATTAGGCAAGTTATTGTATAATGATGGTTTGTTCTGTAGACTATCGGAAAAAAATATAGCTTAAAGGGGCTAATAATTTTTACCTTAAAATGGCTTTTAAAAAAATGAAAAACTGCTTTTATTCTAGTCAAAATAAAACAAATAAGACTTTCTCCAGAAGAAAAAGTTTTTTAACATAAGTTAAACATAAGTTGGGAAATATTTAAAAAAGAAAAAAAAATGGGGGGGGGGGGCTAATCAATGGGGGGGGGGGGGTAATCATTCTGACTTCAACTGTACATTTTAAACACTTCTATTAGCTTTCTTAAGTGCATGTTTGTATATTTTGTACAGCTCTGTAAATTTACATGAAATTATTTATCATTTGAAGTTCTAAATTTTGAAAGGAAGATTTTTTAAACACATTTCTATAAGCATAATAGTTTTATTAACTCATTTCTAATAACTCATTTCTTTTATCAATATGATGAAAGTGCAATTTAAAGACTTAATCAGACTAACTAGGCAAGTTCGGTAATTAGGCAACTTCGTAGTCAGATCATTGTATAATAGTAGTTTGTTCAGTAGACGATTGAAAAAAAACATTGCTTAAGGGGGCCAATAATATTGACCTTAAAATGGTTTTAAACTGCTTGTACTCTAGCCAAAATAAAACAAAAAACACTTTCTATAGAAGAAAAAATAGTATTGGAAATACTGTGATTGTTTTTTTTTTTTTTTTTTTTTAATAGTTAGCACAAAATTGGAGTTCCAAGTGAAATGGTGTTTCCAAGTGAAATGTGTAAAAATAAACAACAGGACCAGAATTTGTCCATCAGAAATTGATTAGATCATTTAGTTATTTAATATTAATTAATCTCATGTGAGTGACAAGTTGTCTCTACCAAACACAAGTCAACACATCACTTGAGAGCAGATTTAAATTTTTAATAAAATTTTAAAGCTACAGTATGTACTTTTTACTGCTCTAATGAATCAAACTGCATGCTTCATGCAGTAAAACTGTGTATGTACTCTCAATTTCTAAATATGACACTAAGGCTGTGCGATTAATCGTAATCGAATCGCAATCACAATTTGAAACGTTGCGGTTAGCTAATCGCAGGAGGCTGTGATATGAAATATATATTATTTAATTTTCAATGCGTGACTGCGGTCTGTGTGTGACAGCCTTACTAACAATTCAATTAGCACACTTTCGTTCTGCCCAATCAAAATTGCGCAACCAAACTATGTGGAATGCCCACAATAAAAAACAAACAAACAGGAAAGGGCAAACAAGTGCAATAATGGCGTCTGCTGCTTCAGAAGCAATAATAGATTAATTAATATACAAGAAAAACATTACGTCAGTATTATGAGAATATCTTGGCTTCAAAGTCACAGACACCAAACAAAAACTGGTAATTTGTATGAGCTGTTGCAGAATTGTTGCCACAGCATGAAGAAATACAACAACCAGCACCTAAAGAGCCCCCCAGGCAGCTATATATGAGGAGAGTCTTGCTAAAAAGTGAACTAAAAGTATTGCCAGTGACACTCTACTAGCAAGCAACAGCAAAGTACAATTTTAGAGTTGTTTGTGGCTATTACACCTTATGAAAAACCTCGCTAAAGACACAGTGCCTTTTAATGCAGTGACCAAAGAGGGATTAAAAAAACTTAATCCAAATGCTGGATAGGAGATATACACGTCCATCTCTCACATATTTTTGCCATTTTGCAGTACCACAGCTGTACGTTGATTGTCGTGAAATTTTCTGTAGCATCTGTGAAAATTATTTTGTTTTTAGACAATACATAAAGGCTCTTATCAGCCATGTTTGTTTGCTGAGTGTTCTGTATTTTTATAACTATTATTTTTTTGTTTGTATAATAAGCTACACTATCTCCCTAATTTAAGTTGAACTTCTTTACAGAAAGGTAAGGTCATTTTATTTGTGCTTACTGTTTTCTCTATAGAGAAAAAATTGTGTTTCATTTCTGAATATTAAAAACAAATTTGAATAAAAAACAAAAACAAAACGCAATTAGATATTTTCCCCAAATCACACAGCCCTACACTACTCCACAGCAGGAATTAATCAAACGCATCTAAAATAGTCCCAATTTAATGTATTCAATACATACACTTTGTTCAATTTAAATTAAACTTCCAGATTTATGCTATAAACTCAACTAAAAGATGTGTACAATATGCATACAATATGCTAGCGGTAGAACTCAAATGTCTTGTGTCAAGTGTAATAAAATGTAAACAGCCAGCGCAAAGTCAAAACAAATCTGAAGCCTGTAGAAACTGCACCATGGTGTTTCAGGAAGGCTTTCTGGAGGACAGTTAGGATCAATGTTTGCCTTTGGCCTTAATCTCATCCATCCAAAACAATAGAGCCAGAGCTGGAGGAGACCCCCTCTGTTTTGTTTTGCTGTAGATGATGCATCATGTTACTCTGCCTGAAACACATTAGAGTTTGCATAGACTCTTGCGGCTGCATTGGCAGCATGTGACTAACTGGAAAATCTGGCAACATGGAAGGAAGAAGGAGGTCACTGGATAAGTAGATGGATTTGTAAAATGGGTGAAAATTAAGATGGATACATACATTTGGGGTCAGTGGTTTGAAGGCCACACACTATCAGTGTTGGGGAAAGTTACTTATAATATCTTTCGAATTACAGTCTTGTGCTAGTTTTGCATTTCACAGTATTTATTCAATTTAAGGGATACCGAATCTGTTTTTGTACAAGTGAGATGAGTAAATAAACATGTTCACAATTAAGCTAGAACTAGAGTAAGTATCATGATTAAAGGTCCAGTGAAGTAATTTGAAATGTGAATTTTTGTTCACCGTATGACATCATTTCAAAAGACACATTAAGACAGAAAAGACATAGTCCCTGTTTACACTAATACGTTTTAAAACGCATACGTTTTGCTATGGTTACGCCTTCCCTCCCACTACCCCGGAGTTTTTGAGCCCCGAAAATGGATGCTGAGGAGGCCATTTTGGTTTTAAAACGCTGCTGCACCGTGTCAGTGTGGCTGGGGGAAAACCGAGACATCTGTAAAAGGAGGCTGATTGGGGTTTTTCCCTCTATATTAAGTGCACAAAGTTCAGTCTTGCATCCTATCCTTGTAAGTTCAGACTTCGCAAGTTTGATATGGGAAAACTCCCGAGGACACATTGGGTAAATCTTCAAAGGAAACAATGTAGCTACTTTATAACGTCATTCACATCACCCTGGCTACATTGTTTCACTATCTTAACAATAAAATGAAAAAATGATATGAGGAACTGCCTATTTTCGTTTTAATATTAACAACTTAACAAACACCAAAAATGTTGAGGCGTCGTGTAGCTAAACATTTATACGAGCGTCATCTTCACTGTATGCATATAACAAAACAGAGCCTAACATAACTGCCTCCTTTCATTTTCATTAAAAAATATTAAACATACTCTGTCTCTTTGCTGAATATCAGTTTTATTAATCAATAATGGATATTATAATGCACAATCAGTTATATAGAAAATAAAGGAAAGCAATCAGTCAATATGCAGAATCAGTGTACGTGGTTATATAAAATATTATATATTACTTTATCTTTGCGTACAGCCAAAACACCCTACCTGAAAACAAATAATAGATTCAAAAGACCAAAGAGTCATTATATAGAGACAAGATTAATTAAATATCACATTTAACAACTTTAATGAGATGAGATCTAGCGGTATATCCTTGATTAACTGTTTGATGTGCACTGCTCTCATCTGGGGAGGTGTGCTCAAAGCACCTGCTGACTGCCTGGAGCTCAGACATGCACATACGCTGCAGAGCATGCCAGTGTGTGTATGGTCATGGAATGTGTGTTTTTGATGGTGTAGTGTGGACGGAGATCTTTTCAGAAACGCTAGTTGAAACACCAGTGTGGATGTGGAATGTTTTTTATTCTAAAACGCCATTTCAAAACTAAAATGTATTAGTGTAACGTGGGCCATAGAGTACCCCTCATTCTTTAAAAACAAACAGGTGTTTAATTTTTTTCACAGCCCTGCCAGTAAGGGTGGTTGAGTTTAAGCGAAGGTAGCAACAGCCTTTTGAAGAGGGTGGGCCAAATTATATACTAAAGAGTATTTGATTGGTCAAATTTTTATGAGTAACTGAAGTATGAGATTACCTAAACTAACAACCTATTGGCAAGGACACACCAGCCAATGGTCAGCCATTGAGCAGCATTGGGCCATCGGAGAGCATCTGTCAGGCTAGTCTGTTTGGTGTGTTCAACACATCATCTCTTGTCAGGCGGTCATCAGATGGAGTTTGCTCAATTCAGCATACTGTAGAATTGGCATCAGCTGTTGGTGAAAGACAGTACTCTGACTGGCTGTTCAGCTACAAATCAGAGTGCAAGAACAACTGAAGTGACGAAACGAAGCAAACCATGCAAGTCAAAATAGAAAACAAAAAGGCCAACTGTCATTTCTTCATATTTCCTAAATATTTACAAAAGATCAGATTATCATGTATATTTGCATGAGTAGATACCTTTGTGCTTACAGTTTGTATGTCTGAAGTACAAGTTCCAGTTTCTCTTTGTGGAATAATACAGATGCCGCCACCTCTGAGTATTTTTTTTTAGTCGGTTGTCGTCCATTTTGTATGTTTAAGTGTAGCTTTTTGAGCCAATTAGGACAAGCAGCAGCCAATATGAGGCGATAACACAGTCAGTTTTTGTCATAGTTAGTTCTTTGATGTCAACTTGATGTGTCCTGGGCTTTATACAACCCATCTGCACTTACTCCTGATTTCTCTCAACAAGAAGACAGGTTAGCTGTCAGTCAAATAAATGGAAAAAGAATATAACTGGCATTCATTTTTGTATCATAAATTAATGCACTACTTTACTAGTTACTTAACAAATGTATACTGATTACATAACTCATATTACTTGTAATAAAAAGAATCAAAATAGAAACTGAACGAATTCACCTTTATTTCCTTTGTTTTGTTAGCAGTGCCAGAGAACCGCAGTCCTTGAGGATGTTGAAAATCTCTGCCATGGGTGAATTCTCTGTAGGTGTAAGAGCTATTGTCTTCAATTGATCTGTTTATTGTCGGAGTACTGCTTAAGATGTGGAGAAGAACAGAGCCGTTTCTCCTCTCTTCCTAACTGAGCATCCAGATGCTAGCAGCTGGGCCCGTTCAGCGCTTGCATAAACATCTGAAATGTCTCTCACATGGCACACAATCGCTCAACGGCTTTGTGTTTGTGTGAGAGCTTGCTAGCTTGTCTTGAATTTATTCTAATGCTCCTAACGCACATGATCTTTTCATTAGTTTTGTCACTTAGGAATAAATGCCATTCTGAATCCATCAGAGGGATTTGGAATTAACACATTCCAACTGACACTTTCCATGTTTAGAGTAAGACTGTGATCATGTGCAATATACAGACCTGGTTTTGGTCAATATTATTAATCGGTCCGTATTTGATATTTAGCAGATGATGCTGGATATTTAACTGCAGGATTTTGTTTCTGCTAAAAAGGGTACGATTGGGACATGCTAATTTAGGGATGAACATTTTGCAATATCACAACCCATTTGACTTGTGTATTTGAGATTTGTAAAAGTGAAATTTGCTAGAATGAGCAGTTGTGTGTATGTAAATATACATTAGAGTGTCACATCATCCATAAAATGTTAGCTTCATTGTAGTATCTAAATATAGGAGATAACCAATGGTTTTCAGTGCAGATTTTAAATGCACAACATAGAAACAAGAAAAAAAAAAACACCCAAACCACATTTAAAATATTCTGATGTCATTTGTCAAGTTATGCAATTTTTAAAACTTGCATTGCTCTTTTCAGCACAATATTTATTCATTCATTCATTTATTCATTCAGTCTCTATTTCAGAGGTCGCCACAGTGGAAAGAACCACCAACTATTCCAGCATATGTTTTACACATGTTTTACAGATGTCCTTCCAGCTGCAACACAGTACTGGGAAACACCCATACACACTAATTTAATGACACACACACACACTCATATACTATGGACAATTTAGTTTATTTAATTCACCTAAACTGCATGGCTTTGGACTGTGGGGGAAACCGGAGCACCCGGAGCAAATCCACAGGGAGAACATGCAAACTCCACACAGAAACGCCAACTGGTCCCAGCCAAGACTCAAACCAGCAACCTTCTTGCTGTGAGGCGACAGTGCTAACCACTGAGCCACTGGCAGCACAATATTTGACTGTATTTTTGTCAGTTATGACATGTTAGATCTCCTCGCCTTGAATCAGTCAGAGAGAGAGGAGGCACGCAAAAAAGAGAGAAAAAAATTGTGTGCATTTAAATGGCACAGGCAAATCTAATAGCTCATAGTAACATATGTTAGCTACCTCTTCTCAAATATTTTTTTATATCGTCAAGATGACTGATCCCCATCGGTTCCCTGGTAAGGCAAACGTCGGGTCAAAATCTTTGAGATTACATAAAGAAATGAAGGCTCTGGCAACTGTCACTGAGTTACTTTACGTGTATTTATTTAGAACTGTGATCAAAATAGGAACTTACAGGAACTACCTGTAGATTAAGTGATTTTACTGCACACCGTTCTGCCAATTAGAATTTCAACAGACCATGGATGCAAACTTTGGCAACATAAATTAAAATACATAGTAAACATTTTATTCATAGTAAAAAAATGTATTCATACTTGCTTACTCCCAGGGCCATTTATATCGAAGTTAATATACAAAAATATATAAAGATAAACACAAACGTTAATAGTATATCAAGAATACTAAAATAACATTGCATTGTGGGCATCCTTGACTGAATTTGGATAAATTTCCCCCCTTAAGCAGTACGTTTTGTAGTTGGCCCCATGACTATTTAGACTAAACAAAGGAATAACAGTCCCTTCAAATGTTTGGGGTTCACTAATGAATAAATAATCATTTTCTAGAATGCAGAGATTTAGATTCAGCTCTCAATCCTCCACTCTCCAGTAATCCAATCACCTCTTCTGCCTGTGAGTCTCTATTAAAGGCCTTACGAGACTCGGCATGATGTTATTAGCCATAGTGAAGGTTAACATTAGCCACGGTGGCTTTTGTAGTAAAAGCAAAGCGTTGGGTGTTACCCTAAAAGATCCAGGCACATGTCTGGGTCCCAAAGGTGTGTCTCTGAAGTGGGCAAACACATGGACACGAGCAGGGGGTTCCGTCTGCAAGAAAAACTCCACCGTCACCATCAATAACATACCGCATCCATCTCCTCTCAACAGCTGCCGGCAGCTCATGCTCTTGTGTATGATTGGAGGTCGGTGATGAATAACACTGGTTGTGTATCACTGAACCCCTGAAGTGCAAGAAAATGTACCCAACTGCTCTTTCCTTGCAGCCCTCCTTTTGAATGACAAGAAACTTATAAGTTTCTGTAAAAAAACACAAGCGACCCTGTGGCCTCTATTCATCCGTACATCAGAGTAGAGGAAACGTTCAGAAGACGCGGGGATCTGATGGACTACAGCGAATTCCAGCTCATATTAACAATCCAAACCCGTAGAGCTCGCCCACTGAGAAGAACCGTTCACAGCGGTTCTGTTTATCCTGGCCAAGATACGTCGGGAAATGTCGGAGCTTTTGATATAATACTCTGGTGCAAGTGGAGGAGGGAGTGAGGAAGAGTTTAAAGGGATAGTTTACCCAAATCAGAGAATTCTGCAATCATGTAGTCACTGTTGTGTTGTTTCAAATATCGCTTACTGACTTTTCTCAAAGGAACGCGAAGTATATTATTCTGGGGATTATGCTGGTTGACCTTTTTGCATGCAGTTACACTCTAAAATGCTGAGCTGTTTCAACAAACCCAACTGCTGGATTAAAAAATGTAATTACAAAATATAGTTGATTTATAAAAATTGTTTATTCAGTTTCTTCTTAAATCATATGATAGCTCTGTGAAAAACAAAGCTATTATTTAATAATTTACTAGCTTATCTGATGTGTTCACACTTGAATTGTTTTGTTAGACTGAAACGAACACTAGTGTGATTCTGTTCAGTTCTTTTTAATAAGTGTGAATGTTGCCATCTAAACCAAACAAGCAAACTGAGGCCCTTATTTATCCGTTTTAATTTTACGGTTACGCCTTCCATCCACACTACCCCAAAGTTTTCAAGCCCCGAAAACTGAGGCGTTTTTGTTAGAACTGTGATTAAATTTGTTCAAAGTTGCTGCTCCGCGTTTGATACAGAAAATAAACTCCCGAGTACACGTCGGGTAAACGGAAGTGTGTACTCTATAATGTCATTTGCATCCCCCTGGCTACGTTGTTTCAATCTTAACAATAAAATGATATAAGGAACTGCCTCTTTTCATTTTGATATTAACAACTTAACAGACACCAAAATGTTGAGGCATCATGTAGCTACATATTTATATAACCGCCATCTTCACTGTATGCATATTTATAACAAAACGGAGCCTATAACATAACTGCCTCATTTCATTTTCATTAAAAAATATGAAACATACCCTGTCTCTTTGCTGAATATCAGTTTTAATAGTCAATAATGGCAATCATTAATACAATAAGTTTATGCAATATAGGAAAAAAGGCAAGCAATCAGTCAAATGTGCAGAATCAGTGTACGCAGTTACATGAATTAATATATTAGCCTTTGCACTTAGCCAAAACACATTAACACGTTAATAGATTGAAATGACCAAAAAGTCGTTAGGTAGAGACAAGATGAACTAAATATTACATTTAGTAACTTATGTGAGATGACATCCAGCAGTAGATCCTTGAACTGTCCGACGTGAGCTGCTCTCACCTGGGGAGGTGTGCTCGAAAAAGCTCAGACGTGCGAATACGCTGCAGCGCATGTCAAAGTAAGTGTGGTCACGTGATGTGCGTTTTTAGCGATGTAGTGTGGACGAAGAAACGACGTTCAGAAACGCTAGATGAGACGTCAGTGTGGACATGGATCATTTTTCATTCTAAAACGCAGTTTTAAAACTAAAACGTATTAAGTGTAAATGGGGCCTGAGAACACTGAAATGACGAATCTCTGTTCATGTTCAAACAAACTCTGGAGAAATTTGTCTTAAATATTAAAGCAACATGGACCAACGACATCAAAACAAACCCTAAATAGGACATGATGTCACAAGATGTGAGCATAAAAAGGACAGGATGCTCAAAGCATGCCTTTTTTAACTCTTTTTCTCTGTTTGTTTCCTATTAGAGTTCAACACAAGTGTAGGACATGCATCTATTTTCAGTAGATCTTTCTCTGTGGATGATATAGGAATTCCTGTTCTGACTCCGTTACACATTTAACAAGCTTTTCACAAGTTCTCAGGTGATAAAAATACCATTACATTGCATGTATGCACACACAACGAGTGCATTTCGCCCTACACACAGTTTTCAATGTTCGTTAATTTTGTAAACACAACATTCCTCCATATATTGATTAATTCATTTTTGCATCTTTAGGTTTAGACTTAAACTGATAATGTAAATGATAAGCAAACCTGGACAGAATGTTTTTTTGTTTTTTTTCGTCCAGACCAAACAAATCAAAAGAACCACAATTACAAGTGTGATCACATCCTATATACTGTAGCAATTAATGAGTAACAGAAATGAGTTCAATTTATGAACAATTCACTCTGAATTAACAAGCCTGATGTAACAAACCAGATCAATTAATTAATTGAAAACATGTGACTCAAAAGAAAAACACAACCAAAATCTTTGACAGTGTAAACCAGACAGTTGATGATAACAAATAAAAAAAAATATTAAATAAAAAAAATCTGAATAAATGTCAAATAAAATTCTAAAAGTAGTAATTCTTGCTCAAATGTTCTAAATTATCGACACCCTAAAATGAATGAGAAATGTAAGAGTACATTAACCCAGAAACAAGAGACTGTCAGAAAATCAGCCAAGACGGGTCTCAACAACACATGTTCAGCTTTGTTCACCCACTCCTTTTGTTCTCAGTAAATATAAGCAGCCATGAGAGAATCACACACAAGGTGGAGATGAGGGCCAATGATAAGAATCACTACTCCTGTGCTCCTCCATCCCCCCCTCCAACGTCTGATCTTTGAATCGGCACCACCTGCATTCGCCACGCCGCTTTTGACAGACAGCTGGCACCACCTCCAGCCTGCCCACCAATCACCCAACCAAAGACTGCTTTTGTCCCCCTTCAAGCTCCAGATCGACGTCCACAGGAGGGAGGCCATGTAACAAGGCAAGCCCAGGTAGGGAGCCGAGGAACAGGGCAAGTGAAGACAAAGCAGCCCTGGAGACTCTACAGACAAATTAGGCTAAATTGACACAAAGCCAGAGCTTTCCCCATCTGATTTATTTTTTTGCCTCATTCTTTGCCTCATGTCTCAAGAAATATCTGCATACACATGAAACCAACAAAAAAATTATGTAGTATATATGCCAGACCAGTACATCATGCTGTAATAGGGCTGGGTGATAAAATCGGTATTGGTATTTATTGAACAAATTGTCAATATCAATTAAAAAAAGTTTCGATATGATGGCTAAAGTTTTCTAAAAATTTGACTGCTGTGCGTGCGCCTTGGAGGCAATGCAATAAGCTTAGGGTGTACTTTTGTCATTTCCAACGGAGGCGTTTGACCCACATGATGCGCATATGGGAACGCATTGAAAATAGTGAAGAAAACCATGCACTCGTGCTTGTCACTTCAGGTCAGAATAACAACACATGCAAAAATCAGTGCGATGGCTAGCAGCAGTGAGGGAATTGTAAATAAAAAGGATGCAAGGATGTCGCCAGAGTGGCTTTTTGGTTTCTTTTCTCGTGAGTCCCAGCCACTAACTCCTCATTTGAAAGATTTTTTTAAGCATAGGGGGTAATATAGGTTCCTTTACTTGAAGCTCAGATTTGATTATCATAATTTTGTTTGTTTACAGAGTACAGAGGTTTACTGTATCATTATTATTCACACCTTAAATTTTGCTTTAATTGTTCAGTGTTTACACTTTACCATTGCACACACTTTGTAACATTTTATTTATCAAGTTTGAGTCTCTTTAACACTTATGTTTATTTTATTATAAAGAGGTCAGATATTTTAAATATTTTTTATTTTTGCCTATGAAAACTATTTGCCTTAGTAATGTTGGTAAATTAAAATAAAGTGGTTAAAATCCTAACATACCTAATGGATTGTTAAAAATATTCAATACTTATCGATATCAAAAGATATGAAACATGATATGTGATTTTTTTTTTTTTTTGCAATGTCGCCCAGCCATATGCTGTAATTCAGCAAAGCCCAATTTGGTCATGCACATAAACCTTCCATGGTGTATACAAACTGACACAAGGTGACCACGGTGAATGCTAGCACAAACACACATACAGTACATGTATTCTGCCATCGTAGCTCTTTCACAATGTAGCAGTGTCTCACATTGGCTGATGACATTGTTTTACAAAATATACAGATTAGCAGTAGAAATCTAAATCAAAAACGTAAAGATGCAGTATTCAGATTTATTCACTCTGGTCTGGTGCCTGGTTTAAAACAAAAAGGCATTTTCACTCTTCCAAAACACCAGATCAATCTGGATGAAAATCCTAAATGTCTCAAAACTTGGTGTAAAAACGCTCAAGTTGTCTGTGTGTGGACGAGTGTAACCAAGGGAGCCGGGGTGACAACCGAGTTGAGGATCCAAGTGCTGTTTATTAACAAGAGTAGTCAGGCAGGCAAGGGTCAAAAAGGTACAAAACTGAATCATAAGGGTAATCCAAAGAGTGTAGTCAAAAACAGGTCAGGACAGATGACAAAAATTTAATTATGGGGAAACAAGGCAAGGATCAAAACACAAAAGACTAGACAATGATATGCTTCATATACTGTATGTTACCGCAAACAACAAGACTCAGCAATGTGTGTGAAGATGAGAGGTGTATACAGTATATAGTCCTGGTCATAAGTGCTAACAAGCTGTGCAATCACAGGTGATCCGGAACTGGTGTGTGTGAAAGGTGCCTGATGGGAAATGTAGTGCAGTTCAGTGGTAGAATCATAGTTCGGGTGATAGTAAATGTTCTCCAGCAAGCTAAAGGGCTAGATCGCTGGTGATCCTGACAACGGGGCTATATGCTATATCCAGAAAACTCAGAATTGTGAATTTTCCTACTTCCTGCTATAATGAAATAACATAAAAGAATAACAGAATGCCAAATGTATCAAATTCAGCATGATGTGTCATTTAATATCAGTACACAGATGGCGGCTAGTTCTGTTTCAGCAAGATTAGTGCATAGCTACCAACATAAATAAACTTTCAAGTATGTTTACAGCACAAAATTAGTGGGAACCCTACTAATAAAGGCTATTCCTGAGATGAAACTAGCTGTCAGCTGTATTGAAAGTACACCTAGCATTTTCTATTGTTTTTGTTTTAGCCATAATTGGCATAGTAACATGAAATGATATGAAATATTCACATCTCACATGGTGAAAATGCGACTCTCATTAAGGTCAGAAGTGGGACATTTCACTGCTGATCTTCCCACCTCCAACTGTGTCTGGAACGCAGCATTAGTCTCACCAGATTAAACAGCATAAAATAACAGTTTTATAGAGTATATAAACAATGTTCTGACACCTACTAAATGTTCTCTGTTATGTCTTTTTTTCTTCGCTACACATTCAGACCCACAACAAGAAACTCCATTGATGTCCTCCATTTGTTTCAAATCAGTGAATCCCAAAGGCATCAGGAGACAATGGCGTTTGGGTCATCCTCCGAGGATTCTGGGTATGCAGACAATTAGACAGCGCTAACAAAAACTTTCCCTAAATCTGCCTCACTGCTGACAATACAGACTGCTCCAACGGGCCCTTTTCTGGGACTCCTTCAAAGTCGATTGTTGACAGGAAATCTAAATATTTTTCAAAGGGGCCAGAGACTTATGGAAAATCAGAGCTGATACTTTAAAAATCTGTTTGAAAGAGCATGTGTACAGTGACAGCAAGAGGTGCAGAGGAGGAAAACTGCATGGAGAATGAGTGAGAGAAACTTTACCGCTCAGATGGTGCTCTTTCATATCTCAGAAGATTTCAGGGGGTTAATTAGGTATATTATGTATTCTGTTTTCCTTTAGAAAAGTACTGAGTACAGCATAGCTTTAAAATGAGTATGGATGACAAAGATCAGTAATATTGTCTTCAAATTTTGATTTCACATTGAAGTCTATTACTTTTGATAGCTTATTAAATGTGTCACCTGAAAATCTGTTTACTACCACTTGGTATTTGGGAGAAAGAACTATTACTAAATAACTAGCTACTAAGTATTGACTTTCTATTGATACTCAACCTTAGATTATCACAGTTAACTAGTTAATATGTGAAAAGTACTAGTAATAGCAACTAAATTAAATTAGAAAATATCACTAACTAACACTAACTTTATTATGAATATTCAAATAATATAATTGTTACAAAAAAATTGACCCAATTTTTGCAGTATTTTGGTTTTCATAGTATCCTTTATTCACCCAATACACTCCAATTCTCTGTTTTACCCTTCTATCTTGTACAGTGCTTATGCCTCATAGAGACATTGGATTGGCTTCTTTAGTGATCTTTACATTGATGGGTGTTTTTGCCTCTTTTGGTCAGTTGACCTCTCAATTGAATTTCCCTAAAGCTCATTTCTTCAGATATTTACAAATTTAACTTTCCAATGAACCTCTTTGCTTCAGATCTTGGACACCATGCCTGGTCATAGACCCCTGTGCATAGGTTCAATTTCTAAATTATTTAATATATTTGTTAATCTGCAATTTTCTTCTGATAGTTTACAGACCATCTAGTCTCAAGACATTAGAATTGACATTAACGAGGAGACATGGAAAGCGGTCTTGAACAGGGTTAATTCTTCCTCAATCTTTGCACATCACAGGCTCATACAATGCAAAGTAGTGCATAGAGCTCAATGGTCCAAGAGCAGGCTAGCTCGCATCAACCCGTCTATTGACCCTGTGTGCCATTCCGGTTCAGCTCCTCTAATTCATATGTTTTGGTCCTGTCCTTCCCTGCTTTCTTTTTTGGAGGCAAATTTTTCCTCTTGTTGTCTGCTATTAGCACTGTTGATTTTCCACCTTGTCCAATTTTTGATTCATGGGTGCACACCCACCCAGCCACGCCTTACCCTCTCATTTGCAGACTTTGTAGCCTTCTTAACCTTCTGGCTCGGGGTCATTCTTCTGAACTAGAAGAGCCTTACCCTCCTTCTCACACTTGTTGGATAAGAAATGTTCTTTATTTTATTAAATTAGAGAGAATTAGGTACTCTCTTCACCGACTAAGCACTATTTTCATTAAATGTGGGAACCCCTTCGCAAACATGTCCATACTCTTTAGCTTGACCCTCATGTAAACTTTGGAACTGCTTTGGCAATACATTTGTCATGCCAATAAAGCAACTATTGAATTGAATTGAATTGAATTGAATTGAATTGAGAGAGAGAGAGAGAGAGAGAGAGAGAGAGAGAGAGAGAGAGAGAGAGAGAGAGAGAGAGAGAGAGAGAGAGAGAGATAGATGATGTCATCAGTAGTACACCGGCAGGACTATGATTACAACCTTGAACAAGGTCTCTGGTTTGCGAGCAGAAGCTAATCACATTTCAGCGCTATGAGAGAGGAATTATAAAACATCAGAGAGCCATCAGCTGAAGAACATGAGGAGGCAGAGCAGAGCACACGGAAAGAGCTGAATACTTCACCAGGAATCAAAACACAGCCATTATCAGACTCACTATCAAACACAACACATTTCACAACAACCACAGATGAGCGCATACACACGCTCTAAAACAAGACCTTTATACATTTAAAAACACTCATCAAACTATAATAACAGAAACTTTTCCTTTTCATTTTTGATTAAGAGTCATATCACAAAAACATTCAGTCAAATCAGCATATTAGATTGATTTATGTGGAAATTCAATCCACAAGTAATGAACTATTCATTCATTCATTCATTCATTTGCCTTCGGCTTAGTCCAGGGACGTCAAACTCAATTCCTGGAGGGCCGCAGTCCCTACACAGTTTAGCTCCAACCCTAATTAAACACACCTGATCAAACGTATTGAGTTCTTCAGGCTTGTTTGAAACCTACCAGTAAAGGCCTATTTATACTTCTGCGTCAAGCACACACGTATGCTACAGCGCAGCCTACGCATGGACGCATAGCCCCTCGTCGTGGCCGTCGGCATCGTTGACGCGCATCTCTTAAAAAATGTAACTCGTACACGTAGCACAAGCTCTGTGATTGGTCGGCTTGGTAGCGTTGATGAGTGTGGGCGGAGGTGAGAGCGGTGATGCAGCGAGTGTTTACAACTGTGGAGTCCCGTGAAGGAGCTCCGGATGGAGACTGTTGTTTTGTGTTTACCTTATGATTAAAGTTGTTGCACGTCCGCCGGTTCCCACCTCAAAATGAGCGGGTTTAAGCCACTTGTACATTAAGGAAGTGTTCAGAAAAAACAAAACACCAGCGAAGAAACTCGACAGAGAGATACATAAACACCTACTGCCAGCTAGCATTTCGGAAGTGTATTGCAGAGAAACAGAAACAGCGTGCAGAAGTATAAATGCACTGCTGCGCGCGAGGCTTGCGCCATGGGTCACGCCGATCACTTGACGCAGAAGCATAAACCAGGCTTAAGTGTGTTGAAGCAGGGTCGGAACTAAACTGTGCAGGGCTGCGGCCCACCAGGAATTGAGTTTGACATCCCTGCCTTAGTCCCTTATTAATCAGGGGTCGCCACAGCAGAATGAACCGCCAACTATTCCAGCATATATTTTACACAGCAAATGCCCTTTCAGCTGCAACCCAGTACTGGGAAACACCCATACACACTCATTCTCTCACACACACACACAGAAACAACACTTATACACTACGGCCAATTTAGTTCATCAATTCCCCTGTAGCGCATGTGTTTAAACTGTGAGGGAAACCAGAGCACCCGGAGGAAACCCACACCAACACGGGGAAAACATGCAAACTCCACACATGAACGCCAAGTGACCCAGCCGGGACTCAAACCCGCGACCTTCTTGCTGTGAGGCGACATTTCTAACCACTAAGCCATTGATCCGCCCTGTTTCCTGATATAATTCCATTCACATTTCCAAATGGACTAATAAACTAAAACTACACATAAACTGAACTGATGCTGCATATGTGACTACTACAAATGTGCACACTGCGATATCGATGCTGAAACGATATATTGTGCAGCCCTACACTGTAAAAACATTCTTGCTGCCTTACTATTTTAAGGTAAATCAAATTAAATTTTCTAGTCATCTCAACTTACATCAATCAAATTGACTAAATATATTTAGTTGAAACCTAATTAACTAATAAAACCTGATAAAAATAGTTGTCGTCTTGACTTTTTGATATACAGTTGAAGTCAGAATTATTAGCCCCCCTGTTTATTTTTTCCCCAATTTCTGTTTAACAGTGAGCAGATTTCTAACACATTTCTAATCATAATAGTTTTAATAACTCATTTCTAATAACTGATTTATTTTATCTTTGCCATGATGACAGTAAATAATATTTGACTAGATATTTTTCAAGACACTTCTATACAGCTTAAAGTGACATTTAAAGGCTTAACTAGGTTAATTAGGTTAACTAGGCAGGTTAGGGTAATTAGGCAAGTTATTGTATAGTGATGGTTTGTTCTGTAGACTATAAAAAAAAAATATAGCTTAAAGGGGCTAATAATTTTGACCCTAAATCGGCTTTTAAAAAATTAAAATCTGCTTTTATTCTAGCTGAAATAAAACAAATAAGACTTTCTCCAGAAGAAAAAATATTATCAGAATTACTATGAAAATTTCTTTGCTCTGTTAAACATAATTTGGGAAATATTTAAAAAAGAAAAAAAATAATCAAGGGGGGGGGGGGAATAATTCTGACTTCAACTGTAAATTTATTTACAGTATACAGTCTTTTTTATCCACTGAGCATTAAAACATTGAACATTTTTGCAGTTCTTGTTTTATTGAATACACCAGACGCTGCTGTGTACGCTTTTTCAGATCTCAAATTTCTCTTGCGAGTGCCATTCGTGCCTGCTGTTCTCACGCAAATCCACCAGAGGCCGCAGTAGGCTTACTGGCTGACTGACCCACACTCCTCCTTCCTTAACTTAAACCAACCGATAGTGTTTTCAAAAGCACCGATTGACCAGCACCCACCCACTTCCCTAAACCCAACCAACAGTTTTAAAATCAATGCAGAAAAAGAAAAGCCCTCATCTGATTTTTACCACATTCTCACCCTGTTATTCACTTGTTTAATTTATTTTTGGCTTCTGTTTTTGTTTTAGCCCGATTTCTGGAACCGTTCTTTGCCAGACTCAAACCCCATCGTCGTGGTCATCTCCGCTCTGCGTCTCAAGTCCGCAGACATAAATGGCAAACTACTGAACAAACTGGCAGCAGAAAAGCCGTGCAAACGGAGGTAAGCGGTCAGCTGGTAAGCGAGAAAAGGAATGGCGTCATACCGCCCCGTAGGATTTGTTTTAAAGACTAAATGCAGCAATATGTACTTCTGGCTACATAATTCAAGCTCTCCAGAGATGTATATAGGGGTACGTTTTCAGAATGAGTCTATGTTGGTTCAAAATGACCCAAACAACATAAATAATGTGGCGTTCAGCGACTCACCTTTGCTTTGACGAGTCTCTTGGCGGTCTTGATCTTGGCCTCACAGAAAGCCCCTCTGTATTTGGCACTCACGTCAGTGCCAACAGTCAAGTACGGGGGCTCCTCCAGAGTCTGGACAAAAACACACAAAATATCCATTAATATTATTTACAATTAGTGTAAATCAAGGCGAAAAAAGGCAAATTAATTTGCTTAAGTTCCTCTGGTGCCAACATTTCAGCTATAGGGATGGGCCGGTATAAGATTACAGAATGTGAACACATTGTTATTATTATTAATATTAACGCTGGCATTACATATCCTTCATAATCTGTGATTAAAGTACAACTGCACCGCACATCTCATTTCCGAGCGTACATTACACTTCATTTATTATTTATCTGCAGATGAAGAGGGAACAGCATGTGTAGGTGTGTACCTGACCCTGACGACCCGACTGTCTTGTTTAAAGAGTCTGTGAGAGATAACCGACCCATACACCCACATGCATAACATCTTAACCAAAAGGGTTCCCAAGGCTATGGAGTGTGGCATTAGACATCCAGACACCCTCAGAAACACTTCATCAAGACTTTACGGATTAAACAAGCAGCTGGATGATGCTTCCTCAACATGCCGGCAGCTAGCTCTCTGCAACTCTCACATGGTCGCCCACTAAAGCTAAGCAGGCCTGCGCCCGGTCAGTACCTGGATGGGAGACCACATGGGAAAGCTAGGTTGCTGCCGGAAGTGGTGTTAGTGAGGCCAGCAGGGGGCGCCCAACCTGCGGTCTGTGTGGGTCCTAATGCCCCAGTATAGTGACGGGGACTCTATACTGCTCAGTGAGCGCCGTCTTTCGGATGAGACGTTAAACCGAGGTCCTGACTCTCTGTGGTCGTTAAAAATCCCAGGATGTCTTTCGAGAAAGAGTAGGGGTTTAACCCCGGCATCCTGGCCAAATCTGCCCACTGGCCTCTGTCCATCATGGCCTTCAAACCCTCCCCATATCATAATTGGCTTCATCACTCTGTCTCCTCTCCACCAATCAGCTGGTGTGTGGTGTGCGGTCTGGCGCAAAATGGCTGCCGTCGCGTCATCCAGGTGGATGCTGTACACTGGTGGTGGATGAGGAGATTCCCCCCAATATGTAAAGCGCTTTGAGTGTCTAGAAAAGCGCTATATAAATGTAAGGAATTAATATTATTATTATTATAATTTGAAATATTAGCAAAATAGTTGCTAATATATAAATGGAAAATAGATTTTTATTCAACTAGAAAAAAATAATAATAATAAAATAAAAAATAAAAAAAATCACAAAATACAAAACAATTTAGGTGCTTTTTCAAAACATTGTAATGAATGATATTTTATTCTATTTAAATGAATTCTATGTCATAAAGGACATGCAAACACTGCTAAATTTAGCTATAAACTCTTCTCCCCTGTACAATTTCACATGATATATTCAAACTTATTTCCACACACTGAAACAAATAAATGTAATTTTTTGTATTTCATTTTTAATTTAATAAATGAGTTTCACTTTCATTTAGCCAGATTTCATTCAGGCCCCGCGACTCACTCTGAGCTACTGGATGCGATCAAGCGAATATGAAGGACTGTTACGAAAAGTGTTTTTCTTATTATGATTTCCTTTCTGTATTGCGCATTGTATGTGCCTTTTTCCTTGTCCCGCCTCCTTGTTGTTTTTGTGTCACCCTATAGGTTCCCATTCTAGCGTGATTTCGCGCTCTGATTGGCTACTGGTTTTGGAGGCCTGTATATAAAGGAACATCCGGCAGGGTTCGGGGAGCTCATTCGTTTTGCGACAGTGGTTGGGAGTGAAGCTCCTGGATTTCCCTTACCCCTCCGGCCGACGACAAACATTCAGTTGTAACCTTTGTTCATACGTTTAATCGTTTGAGAGTTTTGAGCTTGTAGGGGTGGCCTGCCTATTTATTTTGATAACTTTTGACTATGTTTATGATTAGGGAGAAAGGTAAGCTTTTTGTATTTTTCTTTAAATATTTATAGGTAATTTAGTTTATTTACTTTACAGATTCTTTTGTTTGTTATTTTGGCCTGGGGTCACCCTGAAGAGATGCTCACTTAAAAATGACTATTTTTGTACAATAAATCTATTCAATTTCTCTCAAATGAGTGTCTGAGTTTGGTTGTCGGCCGAAGGGGATCTTTTGTCTTAAGTTTTTGTTTTGTTTGGGAAATCCACCACCCCAACACCTTTGTTTTTCCGTTTATTATGCCCATGTTGTTTTCCCCTAGACTTGGGGCGTAATAAGGACTGATAGGAGAGTTGTTTTAATGGAGTTTGATACCGCACGCAGAATGGGAAAAAAAATCAGCTTTTCCCGGACAGTATAAACGTGTGTTCCATGATGACGATGTGACGATGAGTCTCCAGGAGTTCATTCAGTGAGTGTGTGTGTTTGTTTGCGCGCGCTTAGAGATCTGTGCGTCTGTGGTGCTTTACTGACTCGCTAGGCGTGTAGGTCCTGTCGCAAAATGCGGCTAAAAGTCCTTCACGGTGTTTGATTACGGCGTTTACATATCTGCACTTCAATATGCGACTAAAATAGGAATACTCTACGTCGTAATTCCATTTGTGTTTACGACGATTATGCCCTTTCAGCATATCTGAAGTGCTAGTCCATTGCATGGATACGAACCTTAATGTGTGAGGCTGTAGTTGTAGCCTATGTTGGATGCGGCACCTGCTGAACTCCGGTGAAAAAAGCGGTTACGTCACACCCGCCCACCCAACCGAGTGACAAGCGCAACTCTGAGGCCAGCCTGGGTTGCCAGGTGTGTGCAAAGCGCTTTATTTGCAGATCAAATCCAATCCTGCCTCCAATCGTCAATGCTAATTTCACCCTCACGCTCCATCATAACATCACAACTCACGAGACATATTTTCACCTCGACGAGAAATCTCGCCGCGATTTAATCTCGCGAGATCTCGTCGTACGAGATCTTGTCACACCCTTAATTTTTACCATTAGAAGCTGGATATGCTGTATTGACACACTGCTGACACACAACTGTGTTTAAACCCCTTATAAAAGTGATTCTTGCGTAACAGGACCCCATTAACTACTGATCTACTTTTAACTAATGAAGCTGACATGCACTCATGAAATCACGCTGTGAAGAGATTCATACATTTATAACTGCAACTAAAAACTCTTGATCTGTTTCTGTAACTGTTGCGGTAACCTTCAGCACCTGAGCAGTGAAAACTGAAAATCCCATCATAGGAGCTCTAAAGCGTCAGTAAATGAAACGCAGCTGCTACATTTACATTTCCAGCTTAAACAAATCGCTGACTGCCAGATGA
>LR812524.1:39649523-39756250 GCA_903798195.1 Danio kyathit
GGAACCCCTTCGCAAACATGTCCATACTCTTAGCTTGACCCTGCTCCTTCTGATTGAGTCCCCAGACCAAACTGGATACTAGCAGGCATGAGATGATAACCATTTTCAAGCTATACCATGGTTTGAAAAGGTCAAGGTTTAAAACGCCAAAATTTTGTTTATACCGTTCCTAAGGTATGTGTAAGAATTTTTTTTTTTGCGTTTCTTTTTTAGGACAACAGTATCCCCAGCAGAAAAGATATCCAAAGATGCCGTTTTTAAATTGTTAAGAAAACTGTTGTTTTGAAACTAATGAAGTCAGCAGAAGTCAAAATATTTTGTAAATGTTTCCTCAAAATAAAATATATTGTTTTCAAAGGGGGAAAAAGATTTTGTTTGACATTTAATCATATCGTCTGAATCATATACCGGCCCATGCCTAGATACTAGTTCTGGTCAGCACATTGTAGGCCTGTATTTTCTGTATGTAAGATTGCGCTAGTGTTTTAAAAACTATTTTATTATTATTATTATTATTATTATTATTATTATTATTATTATTATTATTATTATTAATAATAATAATAATACTTTTTTTTTGCTCAAAATTCTCTTTATTGTCATTGCTTATTGTTACGTTTATGTTGTCCTTTTTGTATACTTTTATAATGTGTTTTACAATATTAAACAGTAAAAGTACTGAAAAAGTACTTAATTGCTTTGTTCAATGGAGTATGCTCTTTATGTATGCAGGTGCTAACATCGCCCTTTACCCCACTAGCCTTTTGACCTATGATGAACCTACAAAAAATGTGTAAAAATGTACTTTGGCACTGAACAATTAACAAAACTTAACCAAGAGGAACAACTTTCTTGATAGCTACAACATTAACACTTAAAAATTCCCTTTGTGGCTCATTGTTTTCTGTCATTTTAACTCAATCTAACTACAATGCACATACACAAACAACCATAAGCACTGTTTCTGTTCTCTGTGCTAAAGCCTATTATAGTAAAACGGCCCAAAACAGTCCCAAACATGAGAGGCATGCACTTTGTATGCAAAACCTGATCCAATAAAATCAAATAAAGCCTAAATACGGAGTACAGATGACACTTAGATAATGGTTTGTCAAACAAAAGCATGTCTTAAAAAACTGTATATATCTATATTTATGTTATTCAGTCATGCGTCATGCACTTTTTTCTCACCTCTGTCTCGAGTGTCTGTGGCCTCAACCATGCTACAGTTGCGTTTAGCCCCTCTGTTTCAACACTGGGCTTTCTCCTCCAGCGCTCAGCACGCCGGTATTCATAGCCAGCTAAATGTCTCCAGGCTTCACAGAGCTTTATTCTTGAAGGAGCCGAGCTGAATTTACAACATGAGCTGAAGGTTGACCCGCAGGATGTGCGGGTACAGACTCTGACGGGGTGAGCTAGCAGAACCCGAACGCCACACGTCAGCTGTGATTACTGAGTCGGGATACAGACTCTGACTGCATGAGAAGCCCATGTTACATGAGACAGAAGATACATTTTAACTCTAATTTACCAGAAGACGAACAACAATATATCAATATTACTGCGCACGGTGGAGAAAAAGTGCCTTTTTGACCGCAAAATCACTTAAAGCAAGGGGTTTATAGAGTCATTGTGTTTTGGCCATGTTCGCTGCTTAATAAAACGAACGCTGTGTGTGGATGTGGCTTAAGCGTGAGGCTTTTGTTCAGTCTATGAGTTCTAGTTTACATAAGAAGGTCATTTTCATCAGGCAAATGCCAGCCACTTTAATGTTTTAAACCCAGCCTCCCCCAAGTAGCATAACAGAGGATATTCTTGGCTTAAGCACAAGTGCAATGGAAAAGTCATTTAAACAGAACCAAACCTCAAACTATACAGAGATAAAAGTTTGGTTGAAATCCTCTTAATTCCAGGTTCATGCATAATATGATAATAAGCAGAAAACATCTCTTCTGTGTCAGAAAAGTAATTTTCCAGCTTCTGTTTTTCAACTGAAATCATGCTGGTGTCGTAATGACAGATGAATGACACAGAACCACTGTTGTCTCTTCACTCAAGCACACATACACACATGCATATGATATGATTAGACACAAAAGCAACTGAACATGTGCGCACAGAGACACAAACACACACACACACACACACACACACACACACACAGTGCTGCAGACGTTTGAGTCTGGGTTGTGTTTGCTAGGATCTGGTTAGTCTTTCTATACTGTTTTTTTAGTCCAGTGTTACCTGCATTCTGAAGTCACGGTCTGTGACTATGCCAGGACTATGAGTAATGATCCTTTTTCTCTCATTCACTGATTCCCTAAAATCCACCTAGATGGACCATACACTCCTCTCAGGTTCACAATAATTCTAAAAAATAGTTATCAGCCAGTACAACCATTTATTATTTATTACTATAGGTCATACAGAATTTTTCACTGCACACTTGAATAAAATTTATGCCTATCCTTAAAAAATCTTCATAAGTCACGATATTCTCTACACAGAACTTCGATTCTACTTCAGAAAGTTAAAATAACTTGTTTCTATTCAGAAAGGGATGTTTCTATCTTCTCTTGTCTGCCAGTTGAGCTGAGGATTGTGTGAGCACTTACAGGGCATGTTGTGGACTACATTTGTCAAGTGTGCTAAGTGTAGGTGCAGACTCTGCTATCTCTCACACCTCCACGGAGGCAAGTTCTTTCCACTAAACAAGAGAAGAGACGAGGAGTGGCAAGTGATGCTATCAGTGTGTCCATACCTACATAACATTTTTTGTTGTGATAAAAAAAAACCATTAGAAAAACATGAAATAATGTTTGCTGTACTGTCTGCAATAAATCACTGCTTTCTTTTTTTATTTGCGTTTTCCATACGTCCTAACTTTTCTGATTTGGATTGTAATAAATAATGGATGTTTATTTGACAATGCACTTCAATAATTTATTTGAACATACACTTGTTTTGGTTCAAAATACAGTACAAAAATCTTAATATATTTAAAGGGGTCAAATATTGGTATTCATAAATCCCAAAGAAATCCTAATGGGGTTATTCTAAAGGATAAAATTCATTGCAGAATTAAAGAATTGTTTCTTTCAGTGCACAAGTGTGTATTTAATGAAAATTGTCTGAACCCATGCGAAGTTACATTTGAAAAAATTAATCCAGTAAGAAACATTCAGACAATCTTTGTCATATATTATCTTGACAAACTTTTGTTTAAGACTGTTTAAGTTTACTTTTAGCATGCAAACAAGTCTAATCAACCTCTCCTCTATTTTATGATTTATTAACCAACACTTTATTTGCGAGTGATTTCTCTTAATATCATGGATGGGAAAACAAGAAACAAAAGGAAAAGAAAAATCTCCCATCTGCTAAAAACGACACTTAAGGGTCTCCCGTCTAAATCTGAATCACAGATGGTGTTTCTACAATGTATAAGCACGAGCCAAAACCCGCGGAGAACTTAGAAGCCTAAAAAACATGTAAATCAGAGGTTTTATGATAGTTTAAGGTACGCAACGAGATAGACAGGTGTCAGCAAAAGCCTATCACATTCCCTTTCCTCCTTGAGGTTTCAGACACCCTGCTGTCTCTGGAGGCCTTTGACTTCTAGTTCCACCAACACAGGGGAACCCAACACTTTGAAGAGCACCGTCTCGTAAAAACCATCAGTCTACAGACAGAGTCACGTCATGCCAGTCAAGCAGGCAAAACAAGGTTTAGGGTCATTCACATGTAAGTGAAAGGGAAAAGCACCGTACTTTTTTTAACAATTACCGCGTAGATGTGTTTTCATGACCAGAGTCATGAAGATGTGCTTTTTCGACAGTGGCCGAGAGAGCTTAACGTGCTGCAATTTAAAACATGTGCAATAAAAACATGTGCAATAAAAAAAAATGCCAGCAAATTAAGAAAAGATCTTCATCCGTTTGACAGCACCATGTGCTGCAAATGGTCAAAATGCATACACATTTAAAAAAACGTTGCTGCATTTTCTCACAACGTAAACAAATTAGGAAAACACCTGCATTTCTCACAACACTTGCAAATGTACAGACCGCAGTGGAAATGTTTCAAGGAAACTCTAAAACATGACGGACACTGCTGTGCCGTGACTATTGCTCAGTGAAGTTGTAGGTGATCTTTGTTGTAGGTGAGTCTTTGTTTGTTTATTTTAACATCCTGATTCCTTGTCTATTGTATTTTATTAGCCTAAATAACCATAACCTAAATAGCCGGGTCCATTACATTTTAGGGTCTCCTTGAAACATTTCTGTTATGGAAATTCAGATCTTTTCTCAATTTCTGGTGTTTTTTTTTATTTGTAATTGCATTGCGTTTTCTTTAAATTACAATTCAATTCAATTCATCTTTATTTCTATAGCGCTTTTACAATGTGAGATTGTGTTAAGCAGCTTAACATATAAGATTATGGTAAATTGAAACTGTGTCGGTCTAGTTTTCACAGTTGAAGTTCAGTTTAACTCAGTTCAGTGTGGTTTAATTTTCATTGCTTCCAAACACTGAAGAGCAAATCTATGTGCCTAGGCGCCGGAGGCTGGAGAACGCTGGATGTTCATCATGGAGAAGCTGCAGGTGGGTGAGGTCAACCAGCCTGTGTACAGGCTGGCCCTTCAGGATCAATGCGAAAACTCATTTGTCACTGGGGTCTTACAGGAATCAGTCTCGTGCTCTCCACTTCTCCATGACCACCACAGCAGCTGCTGCATTACACCATGCTAATCTCAGCAACCACATTTTTCAGGCAATTTGAAAAAGTAATTCTTTGCAAACTGCAAACCGGTTACCTGGCTTATGTAAAAGTCACATGATCATTCTTTGAAGAAATTGTTATGAGTATATTTGTAGAAACTAGCATGTTGTGCAGGCATCTTAGCATATTAGATAGCATATTGTATTACACAAACACAAAAAGGTATGTATATCTATAAATTCTCAAACCAGTTCCTGGTAAAATTACATAACGTTATTTACTGTATAATGGTTTTCCTTGACATTAATTGCTTCATTACACCTCCTTTGATTAATAATGGCTAATGCAATATACATAAATCTATCAATATTCCATTAAAAAATATTGGTAACATCGATTAATTGAAATGCTGCCATTTGGCAAAAGTTTTTTATCAATTTTGAAAATACGAATAAACCTTTTGTGCAAATCTGTTAATGTAATCCAGACTACTGGCTGATTTACAGTGGATTGCACACTTCATCCCAACTCTTTATTTATTTCTTGTGTTCCATACAAAATCCAAGTTCATGTTTTACCCTTTATCCTTTTATAACTTCCTGTCTACACAGGAAACCCTAATTTCTAGTAGCGGCTACTTGTCTAGAGGCCCTATAGTCCTTCATGGCATTGCACCCAGTGGATTTTGCTAGTTCATGCCTGAAGTGAAGGGTTTGGTTTCAACTGACTAGTGCAATTTATAATTTCTATTACCTTCCTGGCCATTAATAAAACAACCCCCCCCCCCCCCCCCCCCCCCCTTCTATACTTTTGGTCCCGGTCACCCGTTTTTTTTCCCTGTGTTTCCTTCAGAAGCTCCCCCTCTGGTCCTTTGTGCCCTTTTTCACCCGAGAGTTGCAGACTGCCTTCAATGTTCTGCCGAATCTTCCTGTTTGCTTTCCCTTGAAAATACGGCATCGGTGGAGAATAATTGAATCCCACGGCAGAGGCCAGGGGATTCAGAGCACTGCAGTTTGTAACGGCGTGCCGTTTAATATGTCAATCTGCTACTAAAGCATGTGGCTCCTTTCAAATACTTGTACAGTGAGGTGTGAAGAAACCTCTGACTGAGAGGAAACATGCAGTCAGACCTTCTCTAATGAAGCATGACTGAGCTGCTGCGTTTTAGGGACACTGATAGTCTAAAAATAGGCCAATTTGAGTTTTTTGTACGTGTTTGTCAGGTGATTTCTTCATTTAAATAGATAGTAATTACAAATTAAAGCATTAGAAGAAAGTATCAGTATGCCACAATGATTTCTGAAGTTATTTCCACATTCCACATTCACCATTATTACCATACTATTGTTTATTCCACAAAATACAGAAAAAAGTACAATTGTAATCAGTTATTAGCATATTTATATTAACCCTATATTGTCTTTCATTCATGAAACCCAAACAAATTTACTCAAAACTTTACTTTTTAAACTCACCCAAAATGAAAATGTCCTCTCCATTTATTCACACGTTGTTGTAAACTTTTAGAAATGTCTTTCTTATGATGAACACAAAACAAGATATTCTGAAGAATGTTGGAAATTTTGCCACTGATATCCATAGTAGGAACAAAACATACATAGAAATGAATGGCTGTTTTTCCCCCAACATTATTCAGTATCTTCCTTTGTGTTCAACATAGGAACAAATAAGTGTAGGGTGAGAAAGTTCCGACAGAATTGGCAGTGAATTATCCCTTTAACCTCTTAAAGTCAAGTGCTACTGTATTTTGGGATTTCTACCTGGATTTTGCCTACCCAAATTCAGAAGCTTCCCAAATCCACATGCAGAGGTGTATATGCAAAAGTTCAAAACCCTTTGAATTTTTATAAAACACTGTTGAAAGTGACTAAAATAATTGTATATGTTGTCTGTGTTACAATGAACCCCTCCAAAAAAGAGGCGCTTTTTTTGTAAACTCAAATTTTGAAAATGTACCTTTTAGGTTCAGTGTGGTCTAGGTTGCTGTAATTAATTTTGTTGGTTTCTGCACATGTCAGTAATCATACGAAAAATAAAAAATGTCTCTATCATAAACTATGCAAAAGTTATTCTATTCCAACTGATGAGGGAACAGAACCACATATGGGAGTATTGGGCCAGTACAGACCTTTAAAATTTAAAGAATGCGAAAGTAAATGACGTTTCGGACCCGGTACCAGGTATGCAGAGCTTAGGAGGACTCCAAAGAAGAAAAAACAAGCAAAAAGTTTAAATAAAACGTACACTTCAATTATTTATCAATTACTTATCATTAGATTTCGAAGAAATTGAATAGCACATGAGCTGGAAAAATTATAATTCTTATTCTTAATAATTCTTAACTTCTTCATTTACAGGAAATATTTAATTCCATTTGATTCCAATTTCAATAGCTTTTTCTATGCAAAATTGAGTTTTATGATGTGTGCTGACAGTTATGCTAGCATCTACTGGATCTTTTGTTGTTGTTGTTAAAAGAAATCTATTTAGTAAGATGATTCCTGATAATTCCTGATAACTACTGTTAAAAATATTAATTTTGCAATATGTCTTTAAGCACAATTCAAATGTTCTTTCACAAGGCTTAAAAAAAGTACCTCTAGATCTTTTGTTTGCTTACTGTTCCATTTCCTTGCATTTCACATTATAACAGTAAAAACGTGTTCTACATGAATGGCCCAAAAGTGATGGAAAATGTCTTTTACAGTGGTAAAATGTCAATAGTTCTTAACCTGCTAAACTTCCTAACAGAAGTCCAACTGAGTGGTACTAACATCTGGCCATTCAATTATTTGGAGTAAAATATCGCAGATGGTGTTAAAAAGTAAAATCCTGCCAACTGTAGACTGAGGGCAAAACCTTGCGCTGATAGAAGAATAGCCCCAAAACTACTCATATAAGGTGATTGTTTCCTGTCCAGGGACAAAGAAGGAAAAGCGTACATGGAAAAGCTGTCTGAGTCCACAAGAGACAAACATGTGAAAAAAAAAAATACGATTACAGCATTTCACTGTAGTCCATAATTTATTTTATTTATGTCAAGATTATGTATTGCCATTGCAGAACCACAGCACAAAGAATTCCTTTGGTTTCCATTTCAAGTTCACAACTGATGTATTTTGTTGTATTTCTTCCTTACATAAATACGCATGGTGATTAAAAGATAGAGATTGTGTTATCAGTATGCTGATAACAGCACATTTATCACGCTTTATTATGCTGTACTTATAACATCAAAGCTCAAAGCTTAACAAATGCTTTAGATATTAAAAAGATCTTCGGATGATACATTTCCCCCCTTTAACTGCATTTATCTTCTTCAAAAGTGAGCTGCAAGTTCAGTCAGACTGATAGCAGATTGTTTAAAACTAACAAAACTGCTTTCAATGCTTTCTTCAAGACTCAAAAGCACCCTGAAATATGCTTCACATAGATTATTTTTGGCCTAGCTTCTTCAAGAAGAGGTGAAAATGGCTTTACCTTCTGAGAAATATCTCATCCCCAGCTGCGCTTGCCAGAAATTTCAGCCTTGTTATCTTAGTCTCTGTTGCTGTGTTATTACCTCCTGTTAGTTTTGGAAAATGCTTCTATATAGGTGTAAATCTAAACTGAAAAACAACATTGTGAACGCTGAGAAATGCTGAGCAGCGTCTGCATCATGCTCAATGTTTGTATCGAGTGATGCGGAAAACATTATTGGAGGCTGTGGACACACTTCTGAATGCAGATGTTAAAGCTGAGCGGACAAGTTCTGGCATAGAGCCACACACTCTTCTTGCTTACAGAACCCCTCTGGCCTGGTCTCTGAAAAAAAGGACTATCAATTAGGAGGGAATTGTGGGGCAGCAATGGTCGGTGTAAACCCCATGTGATACTACAGCTGGAAATATTTTCCAAATTTCTTTCCAGACTATTTGAGGCGCTAGTAGAGCAGGAGAAAATGCTGAAAGTTTTCTCTTGTGGAAAAGGAAGGTGCATTTCTAGAATACTCCACTTGTAATTGGTCAATCAAGAGTAATCTGTAGTCAAATATTTATGTTTAATGAATGCTTTATGTATATTTGTTTTAGCAAGCAGATTCATAACCAGAACATAAAGAAGAAAATAAGTTCTCAGGCATCAAAACACAGTCGTTCAAAATACAGCTGTTGGGGGAGAAGTGGGGCAGATTAAGCAGAAAAATTGCTAAAGTGACCCAATTTTACCGATAGATCTACAAAAATAAAATAATGTTGGTGCCATTTTTTTCAATTAATTTCAACCTCGTTCTAATTTGGCTCCAAATCTTACAACCAAATTGTAATTTTGACCCCCTCTACAAACAGTTGGATTATTCAGTTAATATATAACCATGATATTTAATATTTTGACTTCACCATTTATGTTTGTTTCTCATCAGAAAAAAAGATCTAAACAAAATACTTAATATGTTCTTGGGACTCTGGACATGAAATGACCTAGCAATGTGTAAAATTTGTATACTACCACACTAACATAATATAACATGATATAACATTACATAACGAAACGAAACAATGCAAAGCAAAGCAAAGCAAAGCGAAACAAAACGTGCAACGTTACATAACGTAACATAACGTAATGTAGCGTAATGTAACGTAACAAAACAAAAAACATAAAATAAAATAACATAACAACATAACATAACATAACATTACAGCCCAGCTAGGGCTCGAACCAGCGACCTTCTTGCTGTGAGGCGACAGTGCTAACCATTACCACTGAGCCACCATGCGGCCATAATATAATATAATTTAGTATAATAATATAATATAATATAATATAATATAATATAATTTAATATAATATAATATAATATAATATAATATAATATAACATAGCATAACATAATGTAATAGCACTAATATGATTGGAATAGAAACCAATTTAGTGCTGTGGTTCTGCAACAGCAACAATTAATACATTATATATAAAAAAAGACAATAAACGTAATTATTCCAAAAGTCTACATCAACATCAAATGTAATCCATTCTCATTGAAATGCAGGTGTTCACCCACTCCTAGCTGACGGTAAACCTGACTACAAGCACCAACTTGGATAGCAGTGACTCACAGTCACTGTGTTATTGCACATATCTCAGCACACCATGAAACCACTGCTAATTGCTTTCATATTACTAAGCATCCAGGCAATCTTGGGGTCCGTCCAAGACCACCTATAAGATGGGAAACAGTGTGAGTCGTACGTGCAACTTCCACTTTGAGCAGAGAAAATGGAGAGCAAGAGAAACTACAAGCACATTTGTGGTTAGTTTTTTTTTGGGGGGGGGGATAAAATAATAGACTCAGACACAAAGTGTTGACAGCAGTAAAAATTGAGAGGGTATTTTATTGCCTTCTGAGGATGGATTAATGTCATAATCTTGGTGAAAGATTCAGTGACCTGCTACGAGGGTAATATACACTACTGGAGCAGAGCGTTTTCTTTTCGCCACAAACCTGAGGGAGCTCCTGTCTAGATGTTTGCAGTCAATAGGAGGAAGAGAAAAATCATTTCTAACTTTCTTGATTCTCATGATTGCCCAAAAATAAAGCAGTGATCCAAAAACAGCTACAGCAAATGATTAATTGAACCCCCAGACATGCCAAGAATTAAATTAGTCTGTGACCTGAATATAAAGGTCACCAGAAACCTATCATAATTCATTAGCATAAAACATAAAGTGAAAGTTGTTCCAGAGTATTAAAAGAATTAGTTCAGCCCAAAACTATAAATCTGTCATCATTTACTCATCCTTATATCATTTCAAACCCATAAGAAGTCTGGTTATCTTCAGAATGCAAAAGAAGATATTTTTAATTAAATATTAAATTTAAGAGATTAGTGTTCTGTAATTAAATTAATAGTTAACCAACTATGATGCTTCAAAATGTCCATAAAATGCTCCCGTGTAAACCAATATGAGATGTGCAGTTTTACTCCAAGTATTCTGAAAACACAAAGTCACTTTATAAGACAAACAGATTGAATTTATGACTTAAACCTCCTGATGTATGTTTTTTCTTTAGCTTTACACACATTTCAGAATTTTATTTATACACATTCCTCAAGTTTTGGATGAAGGTTTTTCCAATGGAGCAACTTTTTCTCACAAATTTCATCAAAAATTCTTGATTTGGGTTCCGATGATAAAGGATTATTATAGGAACCACTTATCCATTTCTGTTGAGCATTGATGCATAAACGTTTCTCATCCACATTATGATATTTCATTGTCAAGTCTTTTTTTGTATTTCTATACAGGGCTTGACATTAACACCCGCCAACCTGCCAAATGCAGGTATGTTTTAGCTGTGGCGGGTTATATATAATAACACTAATACTAAAATGGTTAAGGCATTTTAGAATGACCAAAACAACATTTTAGATGTTTTACAATGTGCTCAGCCTGCTGGTTTGTCCATTCACACAAGTTATCATCACATCATACAGTCAAGTCTTTTTTTGTATTTCAAGACAGGGCTTGACAATAACACCTACCAACCCACCAAATGGGGTAGATTTTAGCTGTGGTGGGTTAGACAGTCACTACCACTGGTCACTTTGGCTGATTGAAGATCATTTTTAAATTTTATTTTTTTTAAAAAGCAGAGTTCAACAATAAGGATTCTCTAATGAGGGGCCAGCGTGAAAGATGACAATAATAACCGTGTTTGCGTGAGCAAAAGAATGCAGGTGAATACCGAATGAGAGGATGATCACACGCACGATGAGACACAGCCGATCCTGAAGCACTGGCAAGGGCTTCAGTAGCTATTGTTCCATCCAAAAATTTGAATTTTTTCTTTATGCGCAAAACAGGAATATCGCATAAAAGACGTGCGAATAAAGCAGCGTTTCCATCTAAGTAGTCAAAGAGAACAAAATCGTCACATCCTGATTAACTGGTGCCAAATATCAACAGTAAAAACAGAACTTGCTGCGGTAGGAGAAGCTGCGTGAATCTTTTCCTTATTTAATAAATTACTTTCACCGAGGATGCAGACACGCAGTGAACATGTAGTGGTGTTTGAAGGCTTGAGACGCGGAGCACAGACACTCTTGACAGTTCTGGAGGTAATTAATAAAATAATAACAGTAATACTGAAACAGGCAAAGCGGTGGCACTGTGGGTAGCACGATCGCCTCACAGCAAGAAGGGTGCTGGTTCGAGCCTCGGCTGGGTCGGTTGGCATTTCTGTGTGGAGTTTACATGTTCTCCCCGTGTTCACGTGGGTTTCCTCCAGGTGCTCCGGTCCCAACCCCAACACACAAGTCCAAAGACATGCGCTATAGCTGAATTGGGTATGCTAAAATTGACCGCAGTGTATGTGCGTGAATGAGTGTGTATTGATGTTTCCCGGTGATGGGTTGCAGCTGGAAGGGCATTCGCTGTGTAAAACATATGCTGGATAAGTTGGCGGTTAATTCCGCTGTGGCGGACTAAGCCAAAAATAAAATGAATTAATGAATACTACTGAAACAGTTAAGGCGTTTTAGAATGACCAAAACAATATTTTCGATGTTTTACAATGTGCTCAGCCTGCTGGTTTGTCCATTCACACACATTTTTATCATCACATGATCTCTTATAACAAAATCACATGACCTTTTTGAATGCGCATACTGGAATTTGTTCTGTAAAAGTGTTTCCATCGTAGATTATTCGCAACTTTTCTTATCGAATAAAAAGTTTATCCTACTCAGTTATGCGCATATGTTTTTTACGTGCATTTTCAAAACTTTTGCGCATCTTGGTCTTTCCATCAAACGTTTTTATGAGCATATTCAAAATGCGCATAAAAATAGGTGGATGGAAACGTAGCTACTGTCAAGGCTGATTTCCGGTGATGTGATGTTTAAAAGATTCAAAAAGAAACGCTCAAAAGGTCTTTCTGTAAGCAGCAGATTGCTTTCGCTTTAACCTTTCATGTGATCATTCTTTCATTATCGCACATGATGTGTTTTTCACCTGTTTTTTTTTTTTATTACAGTTATTTTGAGCTAAGAACTGTTTATTTTTTTATTTTTGGTGTGGCTAGAGAAAATTTTGGTCAATCCTTAGTGTTGAGCTCTGAAATGTCATGTGAAATAAAAACTAATTGCAATGCGACACTATGAAACTACAACTCATTTGCTCATGCTCACTGAGAAAAATCATACACAACACAAAAAAAGTGTAATGAATGAGGGGGCATGTGGAAAAACACAAAATCTAAATCAAGTCATTTTAACATGCCAAAGTCAAACTTTATGCATATGAAATATATTTTCCCAATAACAAAATTGTGGCTAGTGAAAATGGTGAGTGGCTACTAGTAATGTTGGAAAACTACTAGCCGTAGCCACAGTGTCTGGTGATCAAAAAAGTTAATGTCAAGCCCTGTTTCTATAGCACATATATGATTGTGTCAAAGTAGTATTACAAAGAAAAGAGAAACAATCGGAAACCAGGCATGAAGCTTCATCAGTGTTCAACAAGTCCAGTAGATTAGGCACATTCAGTTGAGCAGAATGCTGGTTTTGTTCTATTCAGTTCAATACAAATGTCAGTGTCATTGCTGAAGAATGTGATTCACTGTAGGGCAGCTCAACCGACCCCAAATTAGCAAGCCAAATACAACAGTGGCAAGAAACTAAAACTTAACCAATTAACGGAAATAAAGAAGAAAAAAAACTTTTAGAGAAGCCAGGCTCAGTCAGGGATTGACCACAAGTAGAGTTGGGTATTAATATGGCACCAGTACCTATGTGACGGGACCAAATCAGACCCCAGATTTCAGGACCTCACTTCACAGCATTTAATTACCAAAGTGAACAAAAAGCTTTCTTTTCTCTTCATTTCTCGTTCTCCCCACAAGCCATTTGAAGGCAAATAATAACAAAATACTTGTATTACCAGTCTCAGTTTGTGGATGTTATAAAAAAGTAATGAATCAAAGTAAATGTGCCTCCCATTTGAAATGGGCAATAGTCCGTGTCAGAAATAATAACTCAAAATGTCTGTAATAGGCCTGTTTGCCTTGCACAGTGGAGCCAAATATTATGCCAGGCCACAGATCCTGCAAAACTTTTACGAATTTAATTACCCAGCAGAGCAACATGCTGGTAAATAAACATGTATATCTCTCAGCAATTTACATAAACAGCATCAACTCCATATAATGTGGAATTTTTGTGCATAATACCTGAGAAAGTGTGCATGAGTTTGGGTTGAATGATTTCACACTTTAGAATAATCTGCAAAGACAGAAACATTTTTACAAAAAAAATAAAAACTACTTTAGCATCATCAATTTAAGTAGGATGTAAATGGAAGAAAAAGATGGTTTAGTAAACATATTTGACTGATTTAAATGACATAAACAGAGCAGTATGGGTGTAAAATGAGTGGATCTTTTCTTCTGCTTTAGTCATGCTGGCCCTTCACTTGACCTCATTGCTCTGTTTGCTTGAATAACTCATCTGCTAGTTTCCTAGTTCTGTAAATCTCTTTTGTTGTGAAGAGGGCTGTATATTTAAAGCAATGAGGGTATTAAGTCCTCACATTCACTCCTACTTCCTCTCTTTCTCTCTCTCTCTCTGTATGTTTTTAACTCTGCCGCTCTGCCTATTTGATTTCCATTGGTAATAGACTGTGCATAAATTTCAGGCTAAATCTTAGCTTTGTATTGCATACATCTGACCAGATACATTTAACATTTGAAGAAGAGCTATATATAAATGTGCTTTCCCTCTCTGTGAATGTAAAAAAAAAATAACTGAATACAGTATGATAGAAAAACTAGTAGAGCATGTTTCTTCTTCTGAAATACAAACATATCTTCATGCTCGGGGGATCTCACATGTTTATTGCCCATGTTTAGTGTGAGCAATGAAGTTGCAGGTCTGTATAAAGTTGCCACATAAATCATGAGCTTTGCCTTAAAGTTACATGTGATTATCTCATAGTGGGAGTAGGTTTTAAATGAAAACATTGCTAATATATCCCAACGACAATGAACAGTTTACCAAAAAATGTACAAATACCCACTTGTCGCCATTTACTCCCACACAATTGGTTGTAAGCTTTTGTGAAAAGCTTTTTTTTTTCTGTTGACGACAAAACAAGATATTCTACAGAACATTAGGAAAAAAGCAGCCGTTGACATCCAAAGGAACAAAATATACCATGAAAGTCAATTGCTGTTTTTTCCAAACATCCTTTGTTACAATTACTTAAACAATGTTAAGCAATTATTAAATAAGCAGCAAACACTGTGAAAAAATAAATAAATCTTTTACTGTAAATATAGTTCCTCCTTTTTCCTGTTCCAAAGCATCCATAAATCGGAGTCAATGAATAATGATCTTTATTTATTTTATTGTTTAAATTAGTAGCAGACTATTACTCTAGTTTTTATTAAAATGCACTTTGTTTTATTAAAATGCACTTTGTTTGTTCTATTTTTATTTAGATTTAAAACAGAATTGTGGTATAAAAAATGTAATAAAATCATGTTGCGTTTTTGGTGTTTTATTGTTTTTATTTGTAATAAATAAAGAGTTTTTATAAGTTATTGTCATAATCACCAGCGATGTAATTCTTACATTCTCGCTGGTAAAAACACAGATCGCTATAGAACTACAAATCTGCCATTATATGGACTACAGATCCAGTCATGCACCGCTCACACACACCTGTTCCAGATTCTGCTGATTGCACACACACACAGCCAGGGATTGTCAAGGACTGATTACAAGGACTATTTATTCAGTGCACACACACACATCAGTCCTGTTTAGGTGTATTGTGAACATTACGACGCGTTTCTCTTGCCTTGCTTTGCCGTGTTTAGACTCTTGCCTTGTTTCATTGTTTAATCCTGTCTGCTGCCTGCCTTCTGACCATCCGCCTGTTATTTGACTACAACTCTGGATTCTTTGTATGTACCTGATTGTGATTGCCCCTGTGTTGACCGTTGCTTGTCTGACCATTCTTGTTAATACAGCTGCATTTGGATTCGCAGTCCGTTGTCCAGCGTCCCATCAGATTACAGTTATTTATTTATTTAACATTTATTTATTTGAAGTTAAAGCAAAAACAAAAAGGAAAAAAAATCTTTAATTTAATGATTTTAGTTAACTATAATAGCCCTGCTATAGAATATACACAATACAAAATAATATGTTTAATATATTTTATTTTATTTTACTTTTTTTTTTTTTTTTTTACAAATCACTGTTTAATACAACATCCTACGTAGCATCCATGTCACAGAAAAACAACAACAGCAGAACTAAGGCAAAAGGTGAACATAACCTTGCTCTATATACCCCAAAACACAGAAAAAGAGCAACGGTGAGTTTGAAAAGCATCCAAAAGGAAATGAAATAACTGTTAACGTGTAAACCTGAAAGAGCTAGTTCAAACAGGTAAACTCAATTTTCCCCTAAATGCCATTTAAGATTTTGATCCGTCTCTAAGAGATTCCACTGGGACCGGAGAAGACATTCCTGCTGAATAAAATTTCCATCTAAGTGAGGCTTGATGAGATTCCTCTCTGCCACAGGCAAACACACAGCAGAGCCACATGGGCCATGCTGGATTTCATAACTATCAGAGATACATGCAGACAGATATATATATACAGTAAATTGCAGTTTAGTCGAGGGAACAGGGTCAGTGCTTGTCATTGTAGTGGAAATGACATAAGAACTAGTAAAACGATGACTGATAATCCTTTTTTTAAAACAGAATATTAAGACTTAATGAGCGCAAAAAGTATCCGATCCAAAATTCAGTCTGTGAAAGTCAACATGAGTATTTCTATGTATTTTATGTAAAGTGTGGTTCTACCAATGTGTGTTTCAAGAGTATATTTACTTATCTTTGAATAATCTTTGAAACAAGTGACATATTTTCAGAATCTAAACGTCCAATACTGATGTATGGTAGACATCTAAAATGATAAATATTGATATATATATATGAACTATTTAACAGAGTTAAAAATCAATCCTTATGAATTTTGAAACCATGCCATTTGTCATTTAATTATATTGCATGTTATCACTGGAATGATGTCAGTTACTTTCATTAAATGCATATTAATGTCTATTTAATATGAAACAATCACAATTTGTTGTGTGATTTTGGCTGTATTCGTGTTTAATAAGATTATACACTTTAAAACCTTCAATTTCTGTCATTTTAATACATTTATAACCATTGTTTATCATGTAAAATCATATAATTTTACTTCATAAAATGCTCTCTATATTTTATACCAAATTTTCTTTTGTTTTTTCCCTCCCTTTTCTACTCCATTGTATTATGATTAGTTCATAGTTAAATTATACTTATACAGTTAGAATTGTTAATTTTTTCTCTTTTTTTAATATTTCCTAAATGATTATTAACAAAGCAAGGGAATTTTCACAGTATGTCTGATAATGTCTTATTTGGTTTATTTCGGCTAGAATAAAGGCAGTTTTTAAATTTTTTTAAATCAGTTTTAAGGTCAAAATTATTAGCCCCTTTAAGCAAATTTTTTTTCCAATAGTCTACAGAACAAACCATCATTATACAATAACTTGCCTAATTACCCTAACCTGCCTAGTTAACCTAATTAACCTAGTCAAGCCTTTTAATGTCACTTTAAGCTGTATAGAAGTGTCTTGAAAAATATCTAGTCAAATATTATTTACTGTCATCATGGCAAAGATAAAAGAAATCAGTTATTAGATACGAGTTATTAAAACTATTATGTTTAGAAATGTGTTGAAAAAATCTTCTCTCCGTTAAACAAAAACTGGGTAAAAAAAAATAAACAGGGGGGCTAATAATTCTGACTTCAACTGTATATTTTTCAGTTTTTAAATTTAATACTGAAATAGCATATCAAATCATTTGGATTTGAAACCATGAAGGTGCATTTTACAAACATTAGCCAAAAATGTTAAACCAAATTGATATTTTCAAATATTTTATTTTGATTGTTGCTGTGCAGGTACTAAATTTATGTTTACAGATTTTATTCTCAAAATAAGTATTTTTTTCCAAATACAGTAAATATTTTTTCTTAAATAAAAAAGTTTAATTATTTATCTCTTTTACTCCATTGAGTAATTTTCAACAGCTATACAATATGATAGCAGCATATCTGACTTAAATACTGATATCTTAGACAAGTTTCTTACACTTCAGTTTTGCACGTATTTACACAAAATATAGACATTGAAAAATTGCACATATGTTAAACAAATCTACATCTTTTTTACTATACTTTTAGTTCGGAAACACTTAAACTAAATTAGAATTTTCATGGGTTGTTGTGAATATGTTTAAGCTTCTGCATGGACAGTATATAATATGATTTTTTTGGGGATTGACGCCCTCTAATTAATGCTTGATCCCTCCCTGAAGGACGTCAAAACAAGATGTATGGGGGTTAGCCCTTTAATACCAAGAAATTATCCACTCTGATATGTATTTTAAATAATAATGATGTATAATGATATAAATATACATTTGATCACCCCATAATGGTTCATACCACTGTCAATGCGTAATCAAGTAAAAAAATTATTTAACAATCATTCATTCTAAAACTTGGCAGATCTAGAGCACAGAAAGACATTGTATATGTTCACAAGACATAAAATAGGTGTTTGTATCTAGATATAACCTGAAAGTAAAGTCAAATTAGATGCAGTTTGTAGAGTTTGACCTACAGTAACATCTGAAATAGCTAATCAGAGGATATCGTTGGTCAGGATACACTAAATATCCCTCAAAACACTGAAAACTTAAATAAGTTTTATTAATAAACTAAATGTAATTTAAAAATACATAAATAACTGAAGCCTGTAATACACAAACTAACCCAAAAAGTTGACGCTCTGATCGTTAATGTATAATTCGCACACTGGATAAAAATATATGATGTTAATGGAATGAACTTTTACAGATATAAGTAGAATGTAGAAGATTTTTTTTTTTTTTAAATGGTTCACGGTCATAGTATTTTGTCTATGTACACATAGTTGGACAGAGGTCTCATAGGCTTCTGTGGCCTGTTTTGGCTTCCAATCACAAAGCATTAGGGAAATGAAGCTTTTTATTTCAGGATTCCATGGTCGGTGTGGTCGGGTAAGTCATTTCTGCTTTGCCACAGAGTAAGAGAGCTAAATGACTCTTAGCTGCCTGCAGGAATGAGTGAGAAGAAAAGAGACGGCAACTGAAGCGAAGGAAAGAGAGATGTTGGGGGGAATGGAGGAATACAAATTGCCAAAATGGGCCCAACAGCCCCTCTTAATATAAAATGAAAAACTTTTTTCTGTTCCCGATTGGAATTTTTAGTTTTTTTATTTTATTGAAAATATTGATGGAGCAACAGAATTTGTGTCTATGTAATGTAAAGGCAACTAGATGGAGATTTATGTATAGTTTTATTTATTGTACTTGCCAAACTGACACATCAGTCAGGTAAATTAACGAAATAACATCTAGCTATTTTTAAGTGGATGATGTGAAGTGTTAAAAAAAATTAAGAATGATTCCAACTGTGCCTTTTTCAAAATATGCCAAAGAATTTATGATGATTTAACAATTCAGAGATATAACTAAAATATACTTATATAATTTATTATTGATCAAATGTAAATCTTATTTACAGTTTACATCATGCTTTTACAGTCTACATCATGGAGCAACTATCCTCTAATCCAACACCTCAAATATTCTCTGCTGGCCTCTAATAACCCAACTAACATTTAATGATCTTTTGGCTTTTGTCCTGAAGTACCAGAGCAAATGGTGATTTGTGTTTAATTGTGACCCACTGGCAGTAACAAGTAACTAAACAAACAAACAATTGTGCAAAAGTTCTTTGTTTGACTGCAGCCTGTGGGTAAAGGCTAGAGGTCTCACTCCATGTACACTGTAGAAAGTAATTAGTTTGCTTTACTTAAAGTTAGTAAACCCATTTGCTTTTAAAAGTGATTAGTAGACTGTATTTATATAAGTGAGTAAACCCATTGCCTTAAAATGATTAAGTTAATGAATTATGAGCATAATTATAAAAATTAAACTAAGTCAACTTAACCGTGTTAAGTTACAATAGATTTTTTTAAAGTCAACTTGTTGCTTTTAATGCAATGAGTTTACTCACATTTTTAAAGTAAAGTAACTAGTCGCTTTTTACAGTGCTAAATCAATCCTCATCAAACCATCAACTACCCCACTCAGCACCAATATATAAAGTTCACAAGCCATTGTCATCATAAAATATCATTCTAAAGTAATTTTTAATAAAACAGAAGTTTATGAAACAAGAGCTGAAGACTGCTTGTTTAACCCAAATAAATTTACCAGAGTAAATCATCACAGTTTTGAAAACTTCTTATTTACAGGATCTATATTTCTAGCTACACACAATAATTACCAAACAACAAAGAATCTCCTAATGAGCAGTTCAATACATTATTTTTTTTTTTTTTGAGGAAGTATGCCAGAAGATTGAGGCAGGTTTGAATACTGTAAATAAATGTAAAGTAATATTTGGCCTAGGAACTGTATGCTACAATGAGGAAACATTACATTAATATTGTGCAGTGTCTAAAACCCATAAAATGTAATTTCCTGATATTTGGATCGCACCGCTTTAACACTCCCAGTGTACCTACACACATAAACACACACATGCACATTTGCGCATGAAGTGAAAATACACTTCTCCCACTTGGGTCACTAACAGTGCAGAGAGCATTCAATCATTTCAGCAAAGTCTGAAATCCACAGTTTGAAAAAGTCGGACAAAACACTTGTGTAAAATAATTTCTGAATATACAAACGCCCAACGGTGTTATTTCGAAGTTCCACAGATCATCAAGGTCACCTTTAGAAATCCCCTTTATATTTAAAAAAAAAAAAAACTTTAAATATTTTCTGGACTCTGTGTTAATGCTTAAATTAGTTTATGAAATAATATTGAAAAAGGCTGCCTTATTACTTGAATTCATACTTTTTTAAATAAATAGATGGATTTCTTCTGTCATTATTATATTTTGAATGTTACATTCTACTTTATAATAGCAAATAATTTGTCTTTATTAACCAAACTTTTTTGAGGAGTTGTTGTAAAGAAAGTTTAGTAGTATAAGATAGAGTATAAGATGATATTTTTTATCAAATAAATAGGTATTCCTGAAACAATAGTACAATTTTATGAAAATGCAAAAATTTACTTATACTTACATTTAAGAAACTACAGTTTCTAGGTAAAATGAATGTAGGGAATATTATCGATATGGAATTATTTTTGTGTAGTTCTTTGCACAACACCAAATAAATACAACAAAACAACTTAATGAAGTGTGCGATTTGTAATCAAATACTTTGCCTCACCTATCTATCTCCGTATGGACATCTTTTCTGAAGTGGCTTGTTTGCTCTGTAGCTCACTTTGTACAGTGTTGTACTTGTGATACACAGAACTCAGGATTGAGTGCAGGGAAGCATGGTTCCACAAAAGAGATAAAAGCAATGTAAAATCAAAGTAAATATACGTGGTCACAGTGCACTTTCTCTTACGATTGCTTTTGAAAACACAATTGGTTGAGTTTAAGTAAGAATTTAGGTTAGTGGTTCGCTTGGTGATATGTACGACAAGCTCTACCTTCTTGTGTACTTTTATAACAAGAATGTGTAACTGAAACATACAACAAAATGAACCCCATGTTACATATTTCAAATTTGCAAAAATGTAGACAGCGCCCTCTAGTGGATTTGTCATCTGAAATATGCAACAAAACGTACCCAGGGCAAACTGAAAAAATGAGGCACATATTTCCAAAGACCCTGGGCTGTAAAAATTGAGCCATGGTCTACAGTATGTGAATGTGTTTTGATGCTCATAATCATACTGATTATCCCCTTCCGTTTTCAAATTGTTTTTATTGCGCTTCATTCTCTGATTCAGCATATTGAATAGAATACAATATTTGATAATAGGGTTAATTTTTCTACCTAAAATACAAAAGATTTATGGACATTGATGCATAAGTCCATATTTGTTTTATATGTGTAAACTACTTCAATAAAAAGTTAAACCAATCTTTTATTTTGATGAGTTGTCGTGAAGACGCTTAAGCTTCTGCATGAATACTTATACTTTTTTGTCAAATTAAAGGGTAAATCGTTATTGGAGTGAACTCTGTGACATTGCTCATTATGCAGATTCCATGCATCATTCTATGACTGGAATCAATGATTCTGTCCACATTTTCTGCATCATATGAATCTTAGAAAGAGACCCGATGGCTATGCAGTTAGTGCTACTAAATTTGCATTTCTCTAAAGAAGACTTACTCTAAAGAAGACTATTTTGCTGAAAGGCAAAATATAAGGCCAAACAGAAGACCATTGATCTAATGCAGCTTAGTCTGACATAAACTGAAACTTCTAAATCAAAATATTGAACAAAAGTGCAATTGTTCCATATTGAGATGTGGTAGGATATTATGAAGGACCTAAGTGTCAAATGAATTCATTTACTCTTTTCTCATTCTATTTTGAATAGCAGGGATAAACATCAGGACTCTTTCCAGGGCTGAGCTGTCTATCACGACATGTGAAAACTGCCAACTGAACCACAATGTTTCAGTCAAGGAAGTACTGGGTAAAGGGTAGCTAAGGACCAGCAACTTAAAAAACATACATAAATCGAACAAAAAACCTTATTAGACTAAAACCCCATAAGGAAGCCACTGCCAAAACTCCTTGGTTTAATCAACTACGAGTGTGTGGGTGCATGAGTATAGTGGCATTTTCAGCACCTTAAAGATGTTTTTCAAAATAAGCCAAGCTCTCCCAGTTCCATCACTCAATGTACTGCTACAATTTCAGGGCCAGATTTGGACAACTAGCCCGCATTATTTAGCCATAAAAAAAGTTCCAAGACTGACAGCGCGAGCGAATTATGAATGTACAAAGCTCTCCTCAGAGATAGAAACCTGACGCTGTCAAGACCAGCACTGTGTGGAGGAAAAGAGAGAAATCTCCCAGATGACTGATACTTTGCACATATATTTTCATTTTTAAAGCAAATATCAATCTCGGAGCGAACAGGCAGTAAAGGTTTGGTATTTATGAGCTCACTGGGAGTGTGGCAGGTACAAAGAACCAACTGTGGGCGGCAAGAAATTTGCCAGTCTTTATGCATTGAGGGTTAGTTGAGTCCTTAATACAACGTAAACAGGCTTTAGAGCTTTACTTTCCGACACATTTACAACTAAAATTAAAAAGCCATGTTTCATCATGCCCTCTAAAAAGTGAAATGTAGCGTATCTTGGCACATTACGTCGGGCAGGCAAGGGAAAGTAATTATTTGATAAGTGCTGGCAGACGTCTGATCTGGTAGATAAACAGGGCAGCTCATTTCCTATTATATTCACCGCAGACCTTTTGGCCTGTGATGTATATTAACATGAGCATTTGTTCAGGGAATGAAGCAGAGGGATGAAGAGAAAGGTGAACGAAAATTACTGGTCACACTTAACAATATGGAAACTGTTGAGTAACTTTAGTTGATGCATTAATGACAATGAGCAAGACACTTTTTCAGTATTTATCAATTGAAGTTAACATTTGTTAAACTACACTTTATTATTATATAAGGTGTCCTTGTTACAGTTTACATATTCATTTGAGTAATATTAATTAATTACATATATTTACTAGTTAGGGTTATGATGAAAGTTTAGTTTAGGTAATTATGCATAATTTATTGTAATTATTACAGTAAGTACATGAAGCATGTGTAAGAAGAACACCTAACAATTAACTGATCATTACTAATTCATACTCTGGTCCATTACTAGGGCTGGGCGATTTTTTCGATTTTTTCGATTAATTCGAATTTACGTTTTAAGACGATTTTTATTTTTTATAAAATCGAGAAATCGCAATTTTTTTAATACAAATATTAAAGCCGCTTTTCTATGCAGCTAGTTTAGTATCAAAAGTCTTTCACGCAAAAGACACGATGTACACATGCGTAGCCTAATTCACTTGCATAAAACCAAATTCACGTGCGTAAAATATTTTTATATATTCACAAAAACAATTCACGCGCACAAAATAAAAATACATATTCATAAAATACGTTTCACAAATGCAAAACACCATTTGCAAATGTATAAGAGTGTACAAAAAGTTTTCAATGTTTAAATCTTGCGAGTTCATCCTGAATGAGAATGTGCAAATCCTCTTTCACGTATGACTCCCCCTGTGTTTTTGAGACTGTCCTGGCAGAGGCAAGCAACTCGTAACCTTTCAGCCAATCAGATGAGAGCTGTATTCGATATCACCCACTCTGCGTTCCTTTTGCGCAGTCAGTTCCTCTCCAGCACGGCGGACAGAGAAAGAGATGCGCAGGATTCAAGCATTACATTCCCTGACTTTTACTGACTAACTTACTTTCCATTGTATCTAATGAACGTAAACAGGATGTTGTTGTGCTTTAGTTATATGTATAATATAAAGATAGTATTAATATTTTTTGGGATCTTTTTCAACACAAATCGGAGCGTCTCGGATCATTTCAAACATGTTTGATGCTGTTCAGGATTTTAAATTGGGCTGATCACTGCTCTGATAACCTGCCCTCCAACCTACAGCCGCATCACAGAAGAGAAGAGCTGAGGAGAACCGCGTCAGTTTTAGTCACTTTGGCCCACTCACCCATCGCTCCACACACACACACACACGAGGAAATAATTGCAACGATACGGTAATCTTTAATATATACTGGGTGGTGTAGCTACGCACAAATATTTTCTAAAACAGATATTTGTCTATAGCTCGTTAGTTATTTATGAAGACAAAAAAATAATTAAAATAACAAAAATAAAACTATAAAGTTACAAAGATAAAAAGAGCAGCATTTTGCTAAATATAGTCCTGTTGTTTCATTCGTTTTTTTATATTTACCTTGATGCATTCGTTATTTAATGTTTGAATACTGAAATCATTTAAATGGTTATATTTTACCATCAAAATGTAGTATATTTTATATCATTACCAACTTTTGATATAAAACCGCTGTTATTTTATTGATTGTTATGAAATAATTTAAGTGCTATATTTTTTATTAGTGAAAGTGCCCGCACCCTCTGACAAGGCCTGTCTAAATATATATTTCTGCCATGCCACTAATACAGATAAACTATTGTTGCATTATCATTGTTTATTTTTCTGTTTTGTACAGAGATTTGAAATATTTATTTCCCCTTCAATCCTTTTCAATCTTCACGTTACATTTTGGTAATTTTCTCTCCAAATAAAATTTGCCCAAAGCTGCACAACATATGACCTCTACATAAATACGGGTGCTGTGACTTCTATTGTAGCTATGTTTAGCATCCCTATATGAGAGAGTGCCATAACCGCGTTTAGTCACACGGTTGCTTTTCTTTTACAAGTGAGCATGAAAAAAACTAGTTTCGGCATTTATTTAAATTTAAATGAACAAGGTAAACTGGTAAGATAGTTACACAGTAAAAATAAATAAATAAAAAAATAAATAAAAAAATCGAAATCGTGAATCGGTCAAACTTTATGAAAAAATCTAGATTTTTTTTTTTTGCCATATCGCCCAGCCCTATCCATTACATAATATTAATAGATAACTTTTACATTTTAATAATACATTTGTAAATGTTTAATATAAATTAAGATTAATAAATGCTTTTGGAGCATTTATATTGGTAATTATGTTAACTAATGTTAACAAAGCTGGTAATGTTAACTGTTAACTAACACTGTTAACAATTTGGTATAGAATTTACATTAACTTACTGGCAGTAGTTCTCCAGTAACTTACTGTAAATCAGTTACAACAAAAATACTGTATACACATTAAAAACACCCTTAATCATGCTGTATATGTATTTACAGAATTGTATGTGTATCTTTACTGTAAAATATACAGTAATTTACACAATGCTACTTTAAAATACAGTAACATACTGCATAACTGTCCTACAGTAAAATACAGTTTATTTTACATTTGAAAACTGTGTCATTTGCAAAATTCATTAACAGTATGGGTAACTACTATTAACAAATGTATCATAACCATAGTAAAGTGTTACTGACTTTTTTTTAAACATTTACAAATTGTATACTACCACAAGCCACATAAAGATTTGCCAAATACTGTATATATAAAAGAATGACACTGTTGCCAGATATTGGCAATCAATTAGCCAATCATTCAATCAATCAATAATAAATATACATAAGAGAAGTTTCAAAAACATTACAACAGTGTTACCAAAAGTAGATTGCAAAAACTATTTTTTGTCAGTGTATTGTGATGTTTATCACTCTAATATCACTGCACTTGGATAATGATACTGAATGGCTATAAACTCTGCCGGATGTTCTACCACAATGCCAAACAGAGCGATGTGAAGAGTTTGTATCACACCATTTACTAAGACAAGTGAAAATACACAGCGATGATCTGAGCTCACATCCGAAACCTAAACATTCAGCTCTGACAGAAGACTTACACAAAGGAAAGGGTAATAGAGAGCTATTAATCAAAGTGTGAAAACTGCTGGTATAGGCCTCCCCAAGATCTGTTTATTAAACAAGACAAGCCAAGTTTTTTTTAATCCAGCCAACATTCAGCATTTTGTAATAAAAGATGAAATGCACAGTAACTTCTGGTGTTTGACACCTCAGATATAAAGATTTATAACTCTGTAGAAAGAGCAGAGAGAAATTTACAACCTGTGATATAATATACACAAGCATCTAATATTAAACAGAGATTTATAAAGTCACGCTAACAAAAAATGAATGGTTCATGAGAGCTGCATGGCTTTCACAAAGTTAGAACATGTGGTTGAATGGGCATTCCTTCAACATCTATGAAGGGATTTTAAGACGGGAGCCTTGATGCTTGAGTAACTGTACTGTACACTTGAAAACCAGATTTAACCAAGGAGTTTCACTACAACGGGTCAAATCCTCCCTCATTGGCTTTTCTTGGAGGTAATATGGCTTTTTTGTCAACATTCAGTCTGGCAGTATAATGCACTGATAGAGTTCCACCCTAGTGATTTAGAATCGACTAACTATTATTAAAACCAAAGACTGGATCACAGAAGGCGCATGTTTCCATTTTGCCCACCGCTCTAAAAAATACAACAAAAATATACATAGTGTCTAAAAAGTCCATCTGAAGTTTAAATTGTGAGACAAAATATCCAGGGATACTATACTATTTAGAATAAATGTGAAAATTTAAATTTTGTTTTATCGATAAAGGTGAAGTAAGCCACATATTGACAAAAAACTCATCCATCAGAAAAATGGTCAAACTGTATGCCAAAATATAAAACAGGAAACAAAGTAGGAGTTTGGAATAAAGTCCATCCAATCACAGCAACAATAGTTTAAGTCAGTGTTTTAGGTAATATACGAGGAGCAATTGTTAAAATTCACCTCTGAAAACTCAGAGGTTGCAGAAAGCAACCTTGCAGAAAGCTTTGCTTGACTTGGACTAACCAAGTCAGAATAGCCAAGATCTATTATTTGATAGACACGCTTTGTCAATAAAATATGTCATACATGCTGATGTACTTTAGCACACGCTGAACTGAAACGATAGAGATGTACAGTAGTTCATACTTTAATATGTTTTGCTTTTTCATTCATTAGTCATCAGTGCATCAAAGTTTGATTTATTTAATCAGTTAACAGTATTGTGTACTGAAGCTATAAGTAGAATTGCATAGAAATGTCATTTCCTCATATAATAATAATAATAATAATAATAATAAACTGTTATTTGCATTAGTATATCAGACTTTTTTATCAGATTTTTATTTATCATGTTATAAACACACACACACACACACACACACACACACACACACACATATAATATATAATAAATCGTATCATTATTACTGACAAAACAGTAGTAAATTTCCACAACATAGCCAAAACTGTACAATAAAACGTAACAATTATTATAATACAACATATAACAAATCTGGGTCACACCTTTTTTTTTAAAGTATACATGTTGAATTGTGTAATTTGATAATTCTAATATGTATGTAACTATTATGCGTAGATTGTTATTGTTTTGGAGGTCTAAAATTGTGCTTTAGTATGTATACTCTCATTAAAATTTAAAGCAATCAAAGTATTATTATTATTATTATTATATGACCTGAAATAAATCCAGGTGGCATTTAATTTACAGAATTTATGTTGCTACGTGAAGTCTATTCTCTAATTGTTTCCACAGTTGCTTATACTCAGCCACTATTGGTTTGACTGTCTTAATAATCCATAATCAAATAAACTTCAATACTGTATATGTCACACAGACAACTGAAAGGCTACATCCAAGTTGGTCTTTGCTTTTTTTTTTACAATCAAACGTCTCATCCTCGTAAACAAGAATAAAAGTTCACAGAAGTTAATGTACCTTTTTAAGCCCTTTGCTCAGTATAATTGGCTGCTATCTTATGTCAAAGTGCTATTCTAACGCAAATGAAACAGCTCAGGCTTTACAAAGAGACTCCAGCTGAGAGCTTAAGACTGTCAGTCTCTCAATCAGTGCACTTTAAGAGCTCTATTGTCATTCCAATGACACAAAAACTGTTTAGATAGCCCTTTGGCAACACGAGCCAACAGGTTAAATAAAAACACCCAGAACTCTACTAAATGAAATAACACCTCTAACTACTTGTTCTACATAAAGTTTCAGTAAAATGACAAATGAATTTAAAAAATGATATCTGTAACTAACACAAACGTGCAAATTTGTACCAACAAAGGTTGCCAAAATCCTTGGCACATTAGTAAATATTGAGTACAGAGCATGTAAATCATACTGTAATTTTTGAGACACTGATTCTTTAAGACCATTTCAAATAATATCAGAAAATATTTCGATTTGTTCTAGAGAAAGTTAGAAATATCATCCATTTAAAATAACATATGGGTATACAAACATAGTTTAATTAGAGATAATATATTAAGCAACTTATAAGCATTGTATAAAAAATATACATGGTTATTGTACTGTAATTTGAGACACGTTTGCTTGAAACAATTTCAAATAAATCCGAAATATATTCGACTGCTCATTATCTCTAATTGTTCTAAATGAAGTTAGAGCATAAGATCTAAAATATCATCCATTTAAATGACATAACAGCTTGTGAATACAAATAAAAGGAGTTCAGCCTACTTAGAGGTGATTTATTTAGCAACTTCCAAGTATTACATATTGAGCATTGGCATCGTAGTGTAATTTGAGCCACTTAAAATGATTCCTAATAATATCATGAACATATTCAGCTCTTTGGTATCTCTTAACTCGACAGAGATGTGCTTAATTGAATGTAACGTTAAGTGGCTTATGAAAACAGTAGTGTAAATGAGTTTAATCGCCTACCGCAGCTGAGCGCGAGCAGCACGCAGACCAGGGTGAAGTTGCGCTGGCATCCGTGCGGCTCTTTCACTGTTCCTCTGCTCATTTCTTCTGCCTCTCAGCGCTCGTACATCCACCGCAAGCTCGTTCTTCTCTCGGGTCAGTGTTACTGCTGGAGAACGGAGACTCTTCTGGACTTTACTGAACCACGGTTGTCCGCAGAGATGTGCTGTTGTTGGCGGATGGTCCTCTGCTCTGCTCGCTCCTTCTCTCGCTCCTGTTTGGAGTTTTGACTTTCTTCAGTTCCCTCTGAAAGTTTTCCAGTCAGTTTGAAGACATGTGCTCCTCGATTAGAGTGTTTGGCGCCACCTGCTGTTTCAGTACATGACTGTTGAAGGGGTAAAGTGGGATTAATGTGATCATCCAAAATATGAACATTTGTTGTTAATTTATTCTCCCTCAGGCTGTCGAAGACGGTGGTGTTATTTTTTTCAGCGCTTTTGTCTTTTTAGCTGAAACTTATCCTTGTTTATTCATAAAATGCAGCGCAGTGATTACTGGCACTTTCTGAGTGAAGAAACAAAACAAATGGCAAAACAAGATAAATTCCTTTTGCTCTTGAAGATAAATTGAGGTCTTATAAAGTAACAAAATTAGCAAATATCATGAGGAGACATGTATTAATGGGATTTTCATCACCATTTATTCACTCAAAAAAGATTTTTACTGCTTGTTCAATGTACTTATTTAAGTATTATGAGATGAATCAACACAATTCTTTAGTTTGTTTGGATACAGCTTACTTGTTTTATGTCCAATACACTTAAATTTGTAAAAACAATTAAGTTAACTAATCAATTTGTGTCAGGAGTTTTTATGAATTTCTTTTTTCTGTCCACCACAAAACAAGATATTTTGAAGAATGTTAGTATTTCAAAAAAAGCAGCCATTGACATCCATTGTGGGAGGCGCAGTAGGTAGTGCTGTCACCTCACAGCAAAGCAGCAGTTGGCTGTGTGGAGTTTGCATGTTCTCCCCGTTTTCCTCCGGGTACTCTGGTTTTCCAAGAGAGGTCTGGCTGCAGACTCGGTGCAGATGCAATCTGATGCGTTTTAATGCTTTCACCTAACACCACCCCTAACCCAGCCCTCACAGTGACGTCACTAGCTCCATTGAGTGCATTGTGCCTGACATTGCATCTCTGAGTGATGCAATCTCAGCTTGCATCATAAAGGGTGCAACCAGATACTATTGGGTTTCCCCCACAGTACAAAGATATGCGCTATAGTTGAGTTGGGTAAGCTAAATTGTCCGTAGTGTATGTGTGTGAATGAGAGTGTATGGGTGTTTCCCAGTGATGGGTTGCAGCTGGAAGGGCATCCACTGTGTAAAACATATGCTGGATAAGTTGGCGGTTCATTCCGCTGTGGTGAACCCTGATTAATAAAGGAACTAAACCAAAAAGAAAATAAATGATTAAATGGCTTCCATTGTAAGAACAAAAAATTATATGGAATAATTTTTTTCCTAACATTCTTCATCTTCCTTTTCAATGGAAGAAAGAAACTCAAACAGATTTGGAACAAGTGGAGCCTAAAGGATGAATGATCAAAATGTTTTGAACAAACTACCCCTTTCATTTTGTTTTGCCTCTATATGTTTTTTTAATTATGTAAGTATCCATTGACATATAGGTATTAAATAATTTCTTTTCTCGCAGTATTTTGTAAGTGTTAAAAACGACAATTCAGCCTTAACAAATGTTTTTTTCATTTTTTTAACCTCCAAAATTACATCATAAACTAAACTCATCTGAGTTAGCATATGTTTCATAACACACAAATCAACTGCCAACTTTTCATAAAAAACACTGAATTTGATCATTTTTAAAATCATTTTTCATGCCTTAAAAAGCATTCCAAGAATATCCAATGTAATGCTATTTCCAGCACAAATTTAATTATTTATGTAGTCTCAGCACAAACAAATTTAATTTAATTTTGCAATCTAAAGTGCATTGCACAAAATCAAATTAAGTAAAAATGTTTAAGACTGGCATTGTCTCATTTGCATTGTGACAGACAAAAAAAAACTTTATTATCAGTATTTTTTTTAAAATCCATATAAATAATAAATAAATGCACAGGTTATGGTAACTGAAAAAAATACTGTAACTTAAAAGATCAATATTAAAGATATTCTTTTTATGAAGAATATTTAAATGCAAATGAATAATAATCATGTTTATGGTTTACTTATACTGGTGAAAATTATTAATAATTAATTTAATAATTTGATGTTAATATATGAACAAACCAATAAATAATTTGCTTTTAATACATTTTATTTATCTTGTTTGTTATCATTGTTAAGAAATTATTTCAAGATCCAGATTGATCTTCTTTTTTTGTAATACATTAATAATACAAACTGTAAAAAAAAAATACTTAAACTTACAATTAACATTTTTATTTATCTTTTTATTAAATCTTAGAAATATTACAGTTTTCAACAAACAGTCAGGTAAATATAGATCTATTCTTTTCAGATATAGATATATTCTTTTAATGTCCTCTCTCTCCGATATTCAGGCCTAACATTCTGCTGTTTGAGGTCTAAAGAGACTAGACAGAGAATGGTAGCAATTTTACAAGCCCCAGGTCTTACATCCTGACCTGTTTCTGTTCATTTATGTTATACCAGTGCTGGACAAGAACAGCAAGGCATTTCCCTTTTGAAGTGAAGGTTGGGTTGAGTCTCCAGACCCAGAGTTCATCCCTCATTTCCTCCGGTGACGACACATGAACGGCAGACTGCGATCAAAGCCCTGTTAAAGATGCAGTCCTGTAGACTCTGCATGAGCTCATGCTGTGAGGAGATGCTGGTTGGTGGAGATGGAGGAGGGAGGGTTTCACCTGCTGCTTTTTATGAGGTTTTGTTTTGGGATGGAATGAATTATAAAGAAATGGAAAATAAAACAGCTGAAGGGTTAGACGATCAGTACAGTGCAAAATCAAATTGGTGTCATTACTTTGTTTAACAATCATTTGATTTGTGATTCTGCAGGAGAGCTTTCATGGAGGTGCATTTGGTGTCAGACCACTCTATACACAAAGAATTTTAGTTTCATTTAGTTTCGTTGTATAGTTAGGACATGGTCAATGGCTGTTTCTTTTTCAACATTCTTCAGTATATCTTCTCGTCAGAGGAGAATGGCCAGACTGGTTCGAGCTGATAGAAAGGCAACAGTAACTTAAATAACCACTCGTTACAGCCGAGCTATGCAGAAGAGCATCTCTGAATGCACAACACGTCGAACCTTGAGGCAGATGGGCTACAGCAGTAGAAGACCACACCGGGTGCCACTCCTGTTAGCTAAAAACAGGAAACTGAGGCTACAGTTTGCACAGGCTCATCAAAATTTGACAATAGAAGATTAGAAAACTGTTGCTGGTCTGATGAGTCTCGATTTCTGCTGCAACATTCAGATGGTAGGGATAGAATTTGGCGTCAACAGCATGAAAACAGGGACCCATCCTGCCTTGTATCAATGGTTCAGGCTGGTGGTGGTGTAATGGTGTGGGCGATATTTTCTTGGCACACTTTGGGCCCATTAGTACCTATTGAGCATCGTTTCAACGGCACAGCGTACCTGAGTATTGTTGCTGACCATGTCCATCCCTTTATGACCACAGTGTACCCATCTTCTGATGGCTACTTCCAGCAGAATAACGCGCCATGTCATAAATCATCTCAGACTGGTTTCTTGAACATGAAAATGAGGTCACTCAAATGGCCTCCACTCAAATGGATGTGGTGGAATAGGAGATTTGCATCATGGATGTGCAGTCGACAAATCTGCAGCAACTGTACCTTGTTGAATCTATGCCATGAAGGATTAAGGAAGTTCTGAAGGCAAAAAGGGGTCCAACTCTGTATTAGTTAGATGTACCTAATAAAGTGGCTGGTGAGTGTATGTTATTATTTTAGTCTGATAAATTATCGTATTTGTATAATTTTTCTGTTTTTAACTTTCCTTTTTAAATTTGTGAGTAACTATTTTAAGTTAGTGTTGTTTCTTAACCGTGAAACCGTTCTGAAAAAACAGAATAAAAGTTGGGAATCCTTTTGGGTTTATTATGAATGCACTGACAGCAGCCCCCTGTTTTTCTTATGACCCACAGAAGTGACACAGGTGTCACAGGGTTTCATTTTATGAGCAAATGACTTGGAATTTACTAATGTATTTATGAAAGCTTCATGAGTGAGGCCAGCTGTTGACAGCATTCAGATGTGGTCAAAGAAGCTTGCCTGATGCTTGAGAACAAATTAGGTTAATTCATGCACATCACGCATCGCGTCTGAGCTTCTGCAAGAACTTTTTTCTGTGTTTCGAGCAGGTTTGGCAGAGCTTCTATTTATGTTTGGTTGTCAATGCTTACATGTGGATTAGACCTAAATAAAATCTGATATAGTCAAATGTCTGTTGAAGACTTCAAAAGCGTCCAATTCATATGGATTTATTTCATATTGATTTCTTTATGAATGTTTTGAAGAATCACAGGGTCAAATATCTTGATTTGTGTTTTGAAGCTGAACTCCTGCACTATAAAAAAATGCATCATTTAATCACTTTCATATTGTTTCAAACTCACACTGTAAACGATTGCTGTAAAATTTCCAGTATTATACTGCCAACTTTGGTTGCCAGTAAAACTGTAAAATTTACAAGTTAATTAACAATTAAAATTGCGCTGTAATAAAACTACAGCACAGTTTTAAATGATAATTCAGTGCGCTTGTACATGTTGTCAGTAATACTGTATAATTTACAAGCGCATTGTAAATCAATACCTACAGTTGTGCTGTAAAACTGAATCACAATTATTATTGTTAATTTACAGTGCACGTGTAAATTTTACAGCATTACTGGCAACCAAAATTTCCAGTATAAAACTGTAGATTTTACAGCAATTGTTTACAGTGTGAGTTTGGAACAATATGAAAGTAATTCAATGGCCGAATAATTATCATTCCTGGGTGAACTATCAAAACACATGAGCATCCAATTTCACAGAAAAGCTCTGAATATTCATAAAGAAACAAGCAGCGAACATTGATTTTCTCTCTCTCATACAGTCAAGCATCTCAACTCAGAGCTCAGTTTTCAAAGAAAAGAAAAAGCCGTACCTTTTCTTCAGTGTGATTGCATCTAATATTAAACATTTGGAAGCCATTATCTGCTGAGCAGCAAAGCAGTTGAAATATTTGTGACATGGGGCTGTTTTTCTTTCCGATGTCTATCTGTCTTATTTTCCCAAAGTAAAATAAGATTATTAAAATTGCAACCATGCACAGCGAAACTCATCTAATTGTAATGAGCAGGGGATTGAGGGTTATACGGGCGGCTTTGAAGGTTCATCCGCTTGGCCATTCTCCACACAGAGCGGATCTGCTCAGAATGGACCTTCTGTTCGGAACCTTAAATGGAGGAATATCTGGAGTTACTAGAGTCTGTAGCTAAAGGGGAATGCAACCGATTGAATTACAAATGAAGCTACTAGTGCTTCCTACACACAAACATTTAAAAGTTTATTTGTGTTCTTCCTTTTTATATAAGATCTAAAATATAAGATATTTACCTACATGTAAAGATTTTGTGTTGTTTTTTTTCTTTTTGTTTTGAGTTTTTGTTCAATCTGAGAGTCAAAAATATGAGTGTGACACCACTTTTCTTGTGTCATGAGGAAAACATAGAAAGTTCTTTAAATTAAGTTCCTGAAAAAATGATTCATTCTTTGGAATGTTTTATTATGAATTCTTAGAAAAAGGACAAAATACCAAATGTTGTCAGAAGATACAAAACTGCTTAAGAATTTTAGTTTGAAATGCTTGTGTCTGTCAAATGAAAGTCTTGATGAATGAACTGGAATACAGTTGTCCTTGTAACCCTTGCTTTATGTTCTTAGTATATGCACTGTAGTCACGATACTCCTATTTTTGTCCCACACATACAATGGCTTGAACACATGTCTGTGATTAGCATGATTTTAATTCAATTAAAAAAAATAGCAGGATGATACAATTATAACCAATCTCAGAATGAGACAAAAACATAAAACAATGTAATTGGTAATAGTTTAGAAGAATATTTAGAAAATAAGAAGAAAAATTCAAACACTGCTTTACTCATTATTAGTACGAGACAACTTTTGCCTGTCACATTAAAGTCATGCGCACCGACTAATATGCAGAGAGAAAAAAAACAGGAAATAACTTTAAATATAGACATTTATCAGTGTGAATAACTTGGATAAAACAATAGATCTTTTGACCATCAAGAAAAGGAAAGTTTAGTTAAAGCTGTAAAATGACATTTATTGAGACCACTGATATTAGTGAATAGATTTTAGAATAGAATAAAGAGAAGTTTTTTTCCCTTTTAAAAAATATGCATTTATCTAATATTTTTATTTTGTTTTATTTACAATATTTATCAAGTATGGTGTAATGCATATATAATTTAAGGCTTAATTTTACTGCAGTTATACTTCTTTATACTGCTGTTGTTCTGCAGTTGTACTACAGTTTTACTTCAGTTTACTGCAGTTCTTTTTTGTAAGGGAACACCCGGAGGAAACCCAGCACACGAACACAGGGAGAACATACAAAGTCCACACAGAAATGCCAATTGGCCCAGCTGGGACTCGAACCAGCAACCTTCATGCTGTGAGGTGCAAAAAATGTTATAACATCATTAAATTACGTAATTGAATTTGAATTGAACCGCCAACTTATTCAGCATGCAAACATGCAATTTCTTAAATTAAAATTTAAGTTAATCATGTTCTAACTTAATTTTATAAGTTATGCAAGCTGTTTAAAGTCAGTTTAACATAAGTTCAATGGACTCATAGGATTAATTTGATTCAGCTTAAAAATGTAAGGCAATCAGGATTATTTTTTACAGAGTAAGGATTCTATATTTTATATATTGTCATTAAAATTTAACTAAATTAATTCTTTTTTTAAGCATGTGCAATTTTCAGACAAATGATAACATTAGCTATCATTATCATGAACTATTTTCTTAGTCCATTTGACTTATTTTAATTATATAATTGTCACATATAAATATACAAGAAAATATATTTAATAAAATATTTAAAATAACTCTGCTTCTCTGAATTAATTTAGGGGACATTCTACCAGAAACGTACATTTTCATTTATACACATTGTCACAGGGCCTGACCTTTAAGCTTGTCTTCCTCAAAAAATCATACAAAATAAGCATAGAATCATACAATTCAATGATAGAACGCATCCTTGATCACTTTATTTATTTTTTAAATAAACATTTATTTAGAAAAGAAGAAATGTACAATATAAACCAGGAAGTCATCTGTAAGAGACTGGAATACAAGTACATACAAGTACAAAGTAATAAGAACAACAAGTAACAAATGAGAGAGAGAGAGAGAGAGAGAGAGAGAGAGAGAGAGAGAGAGAGGGAGAGAGAGAGAGAGAGAGAGAGAGAGAGGGAGAGAGAGAGAGTGGTTGCTAGGCAGTTGCTAGGCTGTTTTGAGTGTTTGCAAATGCTTTGCTAGGCAGTTACTAAGATGTTCTGATTGGCTGCTAGGTGGTTGCTGAGGTGTTGCCAAGATGTTCTAGGTTGTTGCTAAGGTGTTGCTAGGTTTTGTATGTTTGCTAGGCCGTGGCCAGTATCTTCTGAGTGGTTGATAAGGTGTTGCTGGACAGTTGCTATGGTGTTCTGAATGGTTGCTAAGGCATTGCTAGGCAGGTGCTAAGGTGTTCTGAGTGGTTACTTAGGCGTTGTTAGGTGGTTGCTATGGTGTTCTAAGTCTTTTTTTTTTTTTAAGGCGTTGCTAGACTATTGTTTATGTGTTCTGGATGGTTGCTAGGCAGTTGCTAGGGCAATCTAGGGGGTTAATAAGGTGTTCCTAGGCGGTTGCTAAGGTGTTTTGAGTGGTTGCTAGGTAGTTGCTAACATAAATTACCATGTTTCTAGCATAAATTAGCATGTCGTTAGCATTGAGTATGAATTAGAATGTCAGTAGCATGTTGCTAGTATAAACTAGCATGCCGTTAGCATGAATTCACATGTTTGCTAGTATAATTAGTATGTTTGTTAGTATGTTTCCAGTATGGATTAGTATATTGTTAGTATGAATTAGCATGTTGCTAGTATGATTAGTGTTTCTGGTATGGATTGGTATATTGTTAGTATGAGTCGGTATGTTATTGGTATGTTCAATGTAAAGTCAATGGCAGTTTTTTTTTTTTTGGAAGTCTATGGGACAGTTGCTAGGGTGGCATAAGTGGTTGCTAGGGTGTGGCTAGTAAGTTAAATGGTCATCTGTGATTGGCAGATTGGTAGTCTGAGTTAAATGGGCCCAACATTAAGTCTGACAGTCTGGCGGAAAGTTATGATTTTCTCAAGCCACCATACAGTAAATATGATATATTGAGTAATATGATGTATTATCTATATTTTAATTATAATATATATTTATAATATATATACACGTTTTTTTTTTTTTTACTACTACTACTACTACTATCTATTGTGTGTACTGTTTTTTTATTATATATATATATATATATATATATATATATATATATATATATATATATATATATATATATATATATATATATATATATATATATATGTTACCTTTTCATGTAAACTTTAGAACTGCTTTGGCAATACATTTGTAACATTTGTCATGCCAATAAAGCAACTATTGAATTGAATTGAATTGAACTGAGAGAGAGGGAGAGAGAGAGAGAGAGAGAAAGAGAGAGAGAGAGAGAGAGAGAGAGAGAGAGAGAGAGAGAGAGAGAGAGAGAGACAGAGAGAGAGAAAAGGAAACAAAATAAAGAAAGGGGAAGCACAAAATTAAATAAACACAGAAAGCATCTAGCAACTAACTTACTGGAAGCATGATAGGATTTTTGGTTGTTAGATAAACGTATAGCTTTAAGCAAGGAATCAATTTCAATTTAAAAATGAGCAAATGTGGGAGAAGATTTAAGAAATTTTTGTTTGTGGATAATTTTTTTTGCATATAATATAAATAAGTTATATATATATATATTCTTCATTTTTAATTTTTGGACTAGAATAATAACAAATAATCTTTCAATTTAAAGATTTGTTTTTTTGATTGTTCATTCATTCATTTTCTTGTCGGCTTTGTCCCTTGCGGGGTCGCCACAGTGGAATGAACCGCCAACTTATCCAGCACGATTTTACGCAGCGGATGCCCTTCCAGCCGCAACCCATCTCTGGGAACTTCCACACACACATTCACACTCATACACTATGGACAATTTAGCTTACCCAATTCACCTGTACTGCATGTCTTTGGACTGTGGGGGAAACCGGAGCACCCGGAGGAAACCAACCAATGCCTTTGTTGATTGTGATTTATTCAAATAATTATATAAGTCTGACCAAAACTTTTGTGAGATTTTACATGTAAAAAACAAGTGGGTCAAAGTTTCCTCACTTTCCTGACAAAAGAAACAAGTATCAGCAATATCAATAAATTGACACAAATGCATTGACCAGGTATATTTTATGTACAATTTTAAAATGAATTCCCTTTGTTGTTCCTGAAGTGTTGCACCTGGAAGTGCATGATCCCATCCACATCAATGGGATGGCCGTCGAGCCTGTCTCATCCTTCAAGTTCCTGGGGACCCACATCTCAAAGGACCTTTCCTGGACCACCAACACCTCCAGCCTGGTCAAGAAGGCTCACCAGCGCCTATTTTTCTTAAGGCAACTTAAGAAGAACCAGCTGTCATCAGCCGTCTTGGTGAACTTCTACCGCTGCACAATAGAGAGCATCCTGACGAACTGTGTCACAGTCTGGTATGGAAGCTGCTCTGTTGCGGAGAGTAAGGCACTGCAGCGGGTGGTGAAAACTGCCCAACGCATCACAGGGACCACACTGCCAACCATAGAGGACATCCAGAGGAAACACTGTCTGCGCCGAGCACGCAGTATTCTTAAGGATTCCTCTCATCCTGCTCACAGACTGTTTTCTCTCCTGCCTTCTGGCAGGCGCTTCAGGCTCCCCCGGACAAATACCAGTAGACTAAGGAACAGCTTTTTTCCCAGAGCTGTCTCCCTTTTTGAACTCTGCCCCCCATTGACTCTTTGCCCCCCTGATACACCCCCACTCTCCTCATAACTCAGACCTCTCATAATCACTGCACTATTTAACATTTGCACATTTAAAAATTGCACATATTCATTGCACTGATTCATTTATTTGAACTGTACATACCCATGTACATTTGTAATTATGTACACACCCACTGTACATATACATTTGTAATTATGTTTATATATCTGCACACTTCTGATTATTAATAGCAACCTGTACATCTATCCATCTATTGTAAATCTCTGTTCATAGCTAACACAACCTGTATATAATGTTCATAGTATCCATTTGTAAATATCACCATAGTTTTTCTATAACTGCACTTTATAACTTATACCTGTATCCTGCACTTGCTGCTATTGCACTCCTGGTTAGACCTAAACTGCATTTCCTTGTACTTGTACATGTGTAATGACAATAAAGTTGAATCTAATCTAATCTAATCTAATCTAATCTTTGCTTTGTTTGGGATTACATATTTATATGGGAGAAGCCATGTTCTTTTCCAATCAATATCATGTATTAACGCTGACCAATATGATTTCCCTCTTGGAGCGATTTGACTTTTTTGTTGGAGAATTTAAAGAATAAGTTTGTTGTTGGATTTGTTATCATAAATACTAATACCTTCTAATAATAAGGAGGGTTCTATGGTTCGCATCCTTGATCACGGTCAGCTTCGTCTCCATCAAATGATGTCACTTCCTTTAAGTCATAGCCTTAAAGGTGTATTGCACACATTTTATGTGAATTATATGCAAATGTGACAGAACTGACAGAAACATGGAGACAATTGTAAATGTATTGGTTTTATGGTATCTATTTGTAGAATTTATTTATAATTGCATGCTTTTAATAAATTAATGTGATGTGAATGATAACAACGTAAACTTGCTATTTCTGAAGCCTTTTTTCTAAAAAAAAACTATTAAAGATGTAGGTTCGGTTGGGCTGAGAACAAGGACAATGACGAGGTTTGACCATTTGTAAAGTGTTTAATAAAGAAAAAAAAAATCTGAGAACCAAATGAATGACAGATCCTTTACAGAACAACTCACAGAAATCAACCCTCAGTCTGCTTTAGAAAATTCTGGGATGAAATACCTTTTATTCACTGTATTTATGTTTTTTTTTCAGGGACAGATAATGTATGTTTCTGGTAGAATGTGCCTTAGACAGAACAGTTGAATATATGCGCATTATTTGAGTAATAATTCACTAAAATAAGTAGGCTAAATTACAAAAATTAAAAAGCAACTCTTACTTTACTCTTTTCAGCAGAAAAGTTTAATTACAGTAATTGTAAGTGACTCAACACATATTTCTCTGACCTCATTCACATAAGACCCGCAAGTAACGTCTATTAGATCATTTACGTTTCAATCAAAATAAGCTCTTTGAAACTGATCCCGGATCAGCGTCCAAGAACGACTCACAATCAATGAGCATAACCACATCTAACACGCTAATGCACAAAAAAGCTGGAAAGAAAGCAAATTTCATAAAACCCATATAATCTGACAGCTTTTTAGAGTGGGTGGTCTCATTAAAAACTCGTCCAGTCTCCTGATAGCAACAGTGCTTTGTACAAGAGGTCATGTTTGATCATATGGAAGTCAGGTCAGAATTACAGCAAGTGGCATTTCTGTTATTCAAACATACGTGAGTGTGTGTGTGTATGTGTGTGTGTGCGTGCGTGTGTGTGTGTTTTGGGACAAGGCGGACTGAGGGGTTCAAAAAAGAAAACGAAAGCTACAAAGAGTGTGCCAGCGTGAGTCTGTTGCTGTATTTATTTTGCCTGACTTTGACCTGCTGACAATGATTGCATCTCAGCACATTCCATAAGGCTTTATCCCGAGGCCAATAAATAAACAATATGGAGCAACAGAGTGTTGTTGTTGGGTCGACAGGTCATTTCGCTCTCTGTTATTAGATTTCCAGTGTAATTGATAGCATGGCATGACACCCTAAAGAAAAAGCCAGAAGAACGCAAAAAAGACTGCAATATTTATAATGTAACCTGTGCTGTAAATAAGTTGAATGAAAACTGGATGTAGATTTGTTTTATTAGGTAAGCTGTGCATGTAGAAGAGTGTGAGCTTTGAAAAACAAATAGATTCTTTCACTGTGGTTTCTCAGTTGTTTCGCTTTTTTGACCTTGTGTTGGAAAACAAGCAACAGAATTATGCTACTCTATAGAGTGGATGTGAGTAAAAGTTACATGGTGGCCGAGAGAGCATAACATGCTGCAATTTATGAAAACGTGCAATTATAAGAAACGCTAGCAAATTGAGAAAAGATTTTTGTCTGTTTGGCAGCACACGTGCTGCAAATCCTCACAATGCATACACATTTTTAAAATAACGCACTGCATTTTCTCACAACGAAAACAAATTAATAAAACGCTCTGCATTTTCTCACAACACTTTCAAATAGCACGGAACACAATGGAAATGTTTTAAGGGGACCCTAAAACATGACGGACCTGGCAATTTAGGTTATGGTTATTTTGGCTAATAAAATACAAAAGACAAGGGAATCAGGATGTTAAAATAAACAAACAACCAAAAAAAAAAACTCACCTTTCAAAGATCACCTACAGTTGCAATCAGAATTATTGAACCCTTTTTGAATTTTTTTTTTCTTTTTTAAATATTTCCCAAATGATGTTTAACAGAACAAGGAAATTTTCACAGTATGTCTGATAATATTTTTTCTTATTTGAAAGTCTTATTTGTTTTATTTCGGCTAGAATAAAAGCAGTTTTTAATTTTTTAAAACCCATTTTAAGGTCAAAATTATTAGCCCTTTTAAGCTATATATTTTTTCGATAGTCTACAGAACAAACCATCATTATACAATAACTTGCCTAATTACCCTAACCTGCCTAGTTAACCTAATTAACCTAGTTAAGCCTTTAAATGTCACTTTAAGCTGTATAGAAGTGTCTTGAAAAATATCTAGTAAAATATTATTTACTGTCATCATGGCAAAGATAAAATAAATCAGTTATTAGAAATGATTTATTAAAACTATTATGTTTAGAAATGTGTTGAAAAAATTTTCTCTCCATTAAACAGAAATTGGGGAAAAAAATAAACAGGGGGGCTAATAAATCAGGGGGTTGAATTCTGATTGCAACTGTATAACTTCACTGAGCAATAGTCATGGCACAGCGGCATCCATCACGTTTTTGGGTTCCCTTGAAAAGTTTCCGTTGTGTTCTGTGCTATTTGAAAGTGTTGTGAGAAAGTGCAGCGTGTTTTATTAATTTGTTTGCGTTATGTGAAAATGCAGAGCGTTTTTTAAATGTGGATGCGTTGGGAGGATTTTCCCACCAGAACAGCCCGACACAGAAACAGTTTCTTCCCTCAGGCAATCCATCTCATGAACACTTGATGATAATAATTGTGGAACCAACATCACTACTTGCTATACACTTTTATACACATATACACTTATTTAAAAACACACTTTACATGCCAATTTGCACATAACAGCTGCACATATTATGTTGTATATAGTAATATAGCTGTACATACACTTGTCAATTTGTATATTTGCATTCACTACTTTTTAAAATATATTTATTATCTCTTTTTTTGTTTGTTTTTTTTAGTCCTTTAGTCTGTAATTCTGTTGCACTGTAGATGCTCTGTCATGAAAATTCCCGAAACAAATTCCTCATATGTGTGTACCTGGCATTAGAGCTCTTTCTGATTCTTATTCTGATTCTGATTCTGATTCCTCCAGGTGCTCCGGTTTCCCCCACAGTCCAAAGACATGTGGTACAGGTGAATTGGGTGAGCTAAATTGTCCGTAGTGTATGAGTGTGAATGCGTGTGTATGGATGTTTCCCAGAGATGGGTTGCAAGCTGGAAGGCTATCCTCTGCGTAAAACATGTGCTGGATAAGTTGGCGGTTCATTCCGCTGTGGCGACCCCAGATTAATAAAAAGGGACTAAGCCGAAAAGAAAATGAATGAATGAAAAAAAACATAACTTAAAATTCACAATATTAGTAAAAGCAATGGTAAATATAAGACGTTAAAAAAATAATAATAATAATCTCCAGATTTGTTAAGTATCAGTACACTAAAGTGTGTTTTGACGTACCTTTCATATTATATAATTTAACACAGAAAAGATGTAAAAGCAAAACAGATGTGGGTTAAATTAATTTCCTGGAATTCTTAAATAGTTCAACACAATTCCATGAAGTACAAAAGGCATGTATTCATTGGTTGCAATTTTTATTTGACGTGCTTTCTTTAGTAGTCTTTTTTAAAGTATGGTTAAATCATCTAAGTGAAAGACCTTCTCTAAGTTCTTTAGACCTCTTTAACCCTCTAGATTAAATAAAGATGCTGTGCTAGAAATATAAAGAGATTAAAAGAGGACTTCAGAATATAATAACCTGACAGCTAAAAACACACCGTTTCTGCCATTACCTCATGTAATGACGTCCAAGGAAAATAAAACCTGCAAGCCATTACTTTCTGAGCAGGACATTCTTTGTATTTTGCTGTGTCAACATAAAGCAGCATTATTCTACAACGAGAAAACCAGTTATGAAAAAAAATGTGCCACCTATTTATTCACCCAGAAGTGATTTTAAAGCAGGTGTTTGATGGGTGTCCTGACAGGTACTAATAAATAGCTTGTAATAAAGTTGACGTCATTTCAAACAAAGACTGGAGAAATGTTTTGATCAGAGAAGTGTGCATGTGGGTTTATAATAAGCTTTTATTTCTTATGTATTTTTCAAAATAAAGAGGTTTCTGTTCTCAGGTATGTGCACCTGATTTCTCCATGGCCAATATTACCTCAATTAAAGGAAATTTTAAACCAAATAGACTGACTGGGAGTTTATGATGACAACACATCAGTTCATGAACACACTATACATACTGTAGAGTTAGTTCCTATATTTGACACCAAAAAATTTTTCTTCTCTTTTTCTCTCATACATTTATATTTGTTCTATTTTACTTTTTTTCCAAATTAAACAACCTGGCAGTTACTATATTTGCCAATTTCCTGCCTTTCAGGGACTGTGTTATGCCACATGACTATATTTGTGAGAATAGTTAAAAACTCAATATATTAGTCAAAATTATACGCTTTTATTTTATACCAAAAATCATTACAATATAAAATAAGGAAGCATTTTGTAAATCGTCTATAAATATTATAGTTGTACACTTAAATATACACAGTATACATGTAATTACAAACTTTTGTCTTGTGTGCAATTGCTGTGTCATTACGTTGTTATTACATTGTCATTATATTTATAAACATGTTTCTTTGTATATTTATTGTATCAAGAACTGTATTTGTGTATTTATATGTAAATATAGACAGAACATGTAATTGCAATCTTTTGTTTTGGATGTAAAAAAGTTGTAATTACATTGTTATAACATTGTATTTACATCTGAGATGCAATATGTAATTACAAACTTGTCTTGTGTGCATTTACTGTGTCGTTACCCTGTAGTTATTATGTCGATACATTGTAATTACATTGTAGTTACATCCAAGATAATATTTATAAATGTAAATGTTTCTTACTATATTGCATGTACAATATTTGATTATCTGTAGTTGTATACATAAATACACACAGTACACATATAATTACAAACTTAATTACTATGTCATTACATTATAATTACATAGCTGTTGCAATGTAATTACATCCAAGATAATATTCATAAACCTAAATGATTTAAAACAGTATTTGTGTATTTTTAGGTAAATATATGCAGTAGATATGTAGTCACAAACTATTATTTTGGGTGTAATTACTATGTAATAACATTGTATTTACATTGTTTTAACATTGTAATTACATTGTTACAAGACTGTTATTGCATTGTAGTTACTGCATTGTTATAAAATTGTAATTATATTGTTACAACAATGTAATAACATTGTAATTGTTACATTATTATAACATTATAATTACGACATTGTTATACTATTGTAATTGCATTGTTATAACTTTGTAATTACACCTATGTTAGTATTGTATATGTGTTTTTGTATATTTCATGTACAGTACAGTTTTGTCAGTTTAGAATTATAAGGTTCTGTCTGACATTTTTGTCAAAATTGAGTTATTCATATATTCTTATTAAATGACTTATTTATAACTTATTTTAATGCCAATCAGCATTTCGAATGCACGCACGAGGACCAATCAGGATCAGCTTTCTTTGCCATTTCGCCGCATTGCTCCGTTGACAGTGGGAAAGACCAGAAAGTAACACAAAATCAGAGTCGACTAAATAATGCCACACCACATAAAATTAAAAAGAAACCGGAAACTGAAAAAGTGTGTAAATGTGATGATTTAGAAGCGCTTTTCACATTGAGATGAAATGTTACATTTTACATTGTTGAAAAAGAAACAGTAACTACAAAATGTAATATATTAAAGGTGAAATATTTTTATTTGTGTATGTGTAGTCAGTGAAACATTTTTCAGTGTTTATTAAACTCATTTGCTCATTGTGTGTTTTCTTTTAAAGTCTTTAAATTTGATATTAAGTCTTGAAGGTCAAATACTAATTCATGGGGCATAGAATTCAATAAATATAATTCAATAATTCATATAAAGCATATAATTCATATTAATTACATAAAATTAACAGCTGCACTGGACAAAATATTTAGCACAGTCTTGTATGCTTAATTTGAACAAGAACAAGAAAAAATATTCATCCTAAAAGATTAATTGTTATAGAAAGCAAAAAAAAAAAAAAAGAACTTTCTCCATATTAATATCCATATTAATATCTCAAGGCTCATATTAGTACCTAAAAAGTACAAAAGTGTTCCTCTTAAAATTTTCAGGTGCTAATATACTTTTGAGGTACCAATATGGACCCTTCAAGTACAAATGTGTACCCTTTGAAAAGGTACCACCCCAGTGACAGCTCACATACTTTTATTTCTGAGAGTGTACACTTTCAGAAAAAAAGGTACACTGTGGTACAAATAAAGTACCTTAAGGAACAGTTTTGTACCTTTGTAAAAGTTGTACCTTATATCATACAAAAAAGACTTCTTAAGATACTGTTCTATATATATATATATATATATATATATATATATATATATATATATATATATATATATATATATATATATATATATATATATATATATATATATATATATATATATATATATATATATTAAAACATTAATCATCATTTAAAAGCATATGTTTAAAGAAACTTATAAATATTAATTAAGTTCTATAGTACTAAACAAACTGGTAAACTGGTAAAACAAAACTATAGGTATTGTAAATTAAACATTTAAGGCATTTTAAAGAAATGTTTGGTAAGCATTTCCTGATAAATACATTTTCATTATTGATATCCAAACCTTTTGGAGTTTGCTTTCCACTATACGCACATGAGCTGGCAAAAGTCCTGCATATGTAAAGTGTTCATGCAGACATTTTAGTAATCAAACATTGTGCATATCTCATTACAATACTTTTGCATAATTCTATTTCTATTTTAAAGTTAAGTAAATTAAATTACAAAGATATTGTGTGAAAATTGGAGAAAAGATGTTTTATATTGGATTTAGATGGGAGAATGTATTTCTGTAAATTTGTGAAAAGTGTGAACTGTTTAGCAAAAAACATCTTTTGATTTATGTTTAAAGTATTTTTTTATTCTTTATTGTAAATGGAAAAGGTGCATTTACACAAAAATAAACCTTTTTTTAAAAACTTTGTTTAAAAATGTATTTGATGTTTGATATTTAACTGAAAATAAATTGACACATTTTGGATACAGCAAACAGTTTTTGAAGGAGCACATTTGACACTGTTAAGGTACAAAGTGTTTTATCACTGTAGTGGTGCCTTCATGGATCACATTTGTACCTCTGATGAAGGTACAATATAGTATCAGCAGGTTTTAAAAACCAAAGGCACATTTCTGTTTCCCATGGTAAAATCATGTCCTTAACATGTCCTTAGGTACAAACTGCAATGGTACAAATTAGTTTCTTTGTCTTAAGGTACAATTATGTTCCATAAAAAGGTACTGCCCCAGTGACAAGGGTTTGTACCTTCTTTGGTACAACATTGTACCATTTTTTTCTGAGAGTGTAGACGGATTGTAATTCTTGAAAAGTAATGCTTCAATTAATGATCTGCCAGATCGAACCTTATAATTCCAAGCAAAAAATAAATTTTTAGAATTAGAAGTTTCTATCTGCATTAGCCCTGTTTTTTTTTTTTTTTTACAAATTAGCAATTTGCAAATTTAAGAAAATATTGATAATTGACATTTAGGGTCTCTGTCATGTTAATGTATAAAAGAGAACAGTTACACGCATATTGTTTGTTATATAGAATACATAAACTTTGAAGCTCAATATCTCAAAATCATTTAGATCACAGATGGAACCTTATAATTCTAATTACCCTTCTTATATGTCATGTATGTTCAAACATCAGTACAAAAGATGAAGAATCTTTAGTGCATGCATTGATTTCATCTCATTATGATTTTTCTAATGCCCTTTTACCTGTACTATTGTTTCACCTTATTTGCTGTTTGCAATTAAAAGTTTGATCTGCTTATTTTATTTTTATACAATGTATTCTTCATTCATTATATTATTATGCATGCTTTTCTCCATCTTAAAAGTCACTAAGCAATTCTGTTCCCTATTAACTAAAATAAATTAAACTTGTATAAAAACCAATTTGCAAATTTAAGATTTGCAAATCTCTGTCATGTTAATGTATAAAAGAGAACAGTTACACGCATATTGTTTGTCATATAGAATACATACATTTTGAAGCTCAATATCTCAAAATCATTTAGAACACGGATAGAACCTTATAATTCTAAGGCGATGAAATGTCATACCATAAATATGTTAAAACCTTTTTTTTATTATTAGTAATACACATTGCTACAAACTTAAAAGCCATAAATATGTTAAAAACCTTTTTTTTTTTAGTAATACACATTGCTACAAACTTAAAGGGCATGAAAATCAGCATTTGTAGGCTGTTTGGACAGAACTGTCTGTATGTGTAGTGTCCACTGACATATTGGAGTGATATAAACCCAACAAGTTCAAATAAAAAAATGTTAAAATAAGACCCAAATCTCATTGATTTTGAGGGCCACTGCAAAGTGACAAAATAGTGTGGTTTTCCCCACCCATTGAATTGATTGACAGGCGCTATGTTTCTATATAACACGTCCACAGAATTTTGTTTTGCAAATAAACCGAGATTAAAATATTTGTTTCAACTATCTGTGATTTTTATAAGTTTTATAAGTTTAAAATGTTTTTAAAACAGAGCATGTTTGTAATAACGACAGTAAAATTGCTTTGTAATTCTTAAATCACTATGGCCGCATAGTGTCAGTGAATGCTAATATGTGTGTGTGTACTGCAAACAGCATTTGTGTGCGACTCATCATTTCAGAAAGGCTTGAATAACCCACCACAAATACATGAAATAAACTTACTTGGTATTTATGACTAATGAGCTGTATTTCAGCTTCATCCGAGTCTGTCTCTGTCACTGTGCTGTTTATCTGACATAACGCATGATGAGAAGCAGATATGCAAGTGCGAGTGGTGGGCGGAGAGAATCAGCTCATTTGCATTTAAAGCCAAAGACTACAAAAACAGCTCCAATATATTCAGACACCAAAATGGGCAGATTCTGGAGACTTTAATAAATAATCTGATAGGTATTTTGAGCTGAAACTTTACAGACACATTCTGGAGACACCAAAGGTTTATCTTACATCTTGTAAAAGGGGTAAAATAGATGCTCTTTAATATGGACAACTTTAAAAGGTGATTTTCTATATATTCAGATTTTTGAACCCTCAGATTTCAGATTTTTATATAGCTGTGATCTCAACCAAATATTGTCAAAAAAAGGAGATTTGAATTGTTGATTCATTTTGAAAGACACTCGTGCTACTTCTGGTGCTAATTTAAAAGCAAGTATTTCATATATGGTTTCCTGCCTTTAGCTTTTTTTGTCCTCTAATAATACACTATCATGTAACATTTACTATTTTCGTCGTCAAATGAAAGACAAACTGTGCACATGAATAAAACACAGCTGTTGTTTTTAGACTCTAAATCTAATAGGTCTAGCAGACACAGACCATAGTTAAAGATATATATGTATGAATGTATATGTATATAAAACTGAAAATGTTGTCATCATTTACTCACCCATTTAACTTGGTTTCTACTGTTGAAAACATAACAAGATACTTTAAAAATTGTTAGAACCTGGTTACCATTGACTTCAATAGCATTTGTTTCTCCTATGCTATGAATGTCAAAAGTTACGGATTTCAAACATTCTTGAATTATTCTCTTTTGTGTTCAACAGAAAAAATAAAGGTTTGGAACCACTTGAAGATGAGTAAATAGTGAGTAAATTAAATTTTTTGGGTCAACTAGCCTTTTAAAGTCAGTATAAAATCTAAATTTACAATGTTTTCTCTTTTTTAAGCTAGCACACATTATTCTTAAGTTAGTCTTAAGGTGTAATGTAATGTGTATTTTTTATATAGCACATTTATTGTGTATGGCCATACACCCAAAGCCCTTCACGATCATGAGAGGGGATCTTCACACCACCACCAGTGTGCAGCATCCACTTGGATGATGTGATGGCAGCCACAGGACAACGGCGCCAGTGCGCTCACCACACACCAGCTATTGGTGGAGTAAAGAGACAGTGAACCATAAATCTGTGCAAGTTAATCCACTGAAAAAAAAACTGTTTAATTTTTAACTTTTTTGTTTTAATTTTTAACTTTAATCAAAATCTGACCATTTGCTTCCACTCTGAAATGGCATCAGTTTGTTGGCTTGAGTGAAATTTCAAACTTTTTATAATTTATTTATTTTTATTTTTTTTATATTACTCCCTACTATACATAAGTTACATATGACATCACACTGTGGTCTGGCTGCCATTTTTGTGACAGACTGTACTATCTGATGTAGTGCTGAAATAGCTGAATTATGTTATGTTGTTTCAATAGTGCCAGTAAACATAACTGCTTTTAATTACATAAATGTATCCTGACGTAATTGAGAACACATGCCTTACCAACAATCTATTCCATTCAGTGACGCTTACATTACTTCACAAAAGGACCAAAGATGTCACATCTGTTACGCTCGCCACCATATTTGTGCCCGATATGGTCTCAACAAGTGAATTCAGGAATATGTAAGCCAGGTAGTATGTCCGAATTCATATGCTGCGTCCCAATTCTCATACTATCCATCCTAAATAGTATTCGAAAATAGAATTAGTATGTCCCAAACCATAGCATGTTGAAAAGAGTATGCCAAAGATTTACTACTTCCGGTAAAAATTTGAAGTGGAAAAGCATCAGTAGTCTAACCGCTGATATTACCCACAGTACATTGCAAGTTGGACTGGAATTTGATTAATATTACAAACTCGGGTAAAAAGGTGTAAACAAACTACAAATATGGCGGACACGCAAGACTAACCGTCAAGTAGAGAGGCTTGGAAAAAATTGCTTGAATGACATTAAACCACATTATTCTGTGTTATATTTCATCTGCAACAACAATGTGAACTTCTATCAAGATATGTTTGGACGTTAACTTCTGAATGCATAATTACCCAAACCCCTGAGGAGATTTCTCTGCATGAAAGACTCGTGAATAACAGATTATCCTGCTGCTGCTTCTCCAATAAGGTAGGTAATAATATATGAAAGAAATGTGGATGATGTGTGGATGATTGACAGGGCTCATAACTAAGCAACATATTGACCACTTAACGAGAAAGTAGTATGTTCCAAAGCTTGCATACTCTTCTGTTACACACTCAAAAGTGTATACTTTTAGGGCGTAGTAGAAGTATGTGAATTGGGATGCAGCAATATTCGAAAACAGTAGACGGGATGTACCCGGATGACATACTACTTCCTGCGAAATTCTGTAGTGCAATACAATAGATGCTGTACACCATCCCATGAGGTCATAGGGAGAATTTATGAATGGGAGTGAAGTGACGCATCTGACCCGGCTAGCTCATGTGATAGCAACAAATGGCATTCCATTCATACTATATATAATGTACTTTCTTATGGTCCTGTGGTAAATTCACATTCAAATTAGTATGCGATTGCGTATGCAGCTCATGCACAATGCATCTGAAAAGTGTTCATAGCGCTTCACTTTTTCCACATTTTTTATGTTACAGCCTTGTTCCAAAATGGATTAAATTCATTTATTTCCTCAAAATTCTACACACAATGCCCCATAATGACAATGTGAAAAAAAGATTTTTTTAATTTGTTGCAAATTTATTAAAAATAAAAAACCTGAAAAATCACATGTACATAAGTATTCACAGCCTTTGCCGTGAAGCTCTAAATTGAGCTCAGGTACATTCTGTTTCCACTGATCATTCTTGAGATGTTTCAGCAGATTAATTGGAGTTCACCTGTGGTCAATTCAGTTGATTGGACATGATTTGAAAAGGCATACACCTGTCTATATAAGGGCCCAGGGTTGACTGTGGATGTCAAAGCACAAACCAAGCATGAAGACAAAGGAATTGTCTGTAGACCTCAGAGACAAGATTGTCTCGAGGCACAAGGCTGGGAAAGGTTACAGAAAAATTTCTGCTGCTCTGAAAGTTCCAATGAGCACAGTGGCCTCCATCATCCGTAAGTGCAAGATGTTTGGAACCACCAGGACTCTTCTGAGACTCATCCTAGAGCTGGCCGTCCATCTAAGCTGAGTGATCGGGGGAGAAGGGCCTTAGTCAGGGAGGTGATCAATAACCCAATGGTTACTTTGTCTGAGCTCCAGCGTTTTAGTGTGCAGAGAGGAGAGCCTTACAGAAGAACAACCATCTGTGCAGCAATCCACTAATCAGACCTGTGTGGTAGAGTGGCCAGACGGAAGCCACTCACCACCTGGAATTTGCCAAAAGGCATCTAAAGGACTCTCAGATCATAAAAAACAAAATTCTCTGGTCTGATGAGACTAAAATTGAACTCTTTGGAGTGAATGCCAGGCGTTACATTTGAAGAAAACCAGGCACCGCTCAGCACCAGGCTAATACCATCCCTACAGTGACGCATGATGGTGGCAGCATCATGCTGTGGGCAAAGGCTGTGAATACTTATGTACATTTTCAGGTTTTTATTTTTAATAAATTTGCAACAATTTCAAAAATTCTTTTTTTACATTGTCATTATGAAGTATTGTGTAGGGTGAAACATTATGAAGGGTGTGACAAAAAAAAAAAAAGTGGAAAAAGTTCTGGATGCCCTGTGTATATACTAAGCCACGCCCCTTGAATGTTACTATGTTGTGAGTAAAAAATAAGTAGCGCAAAAAAGTAAAATCCCGCCCCACTCAATATTCAGTTTCTATTGGAAATGCGACATCCTACTAATATAAAACTTCCAATTCATGCACACATTTTCGTCCCAGACATTTTACTTCTTGTGACTATTAAATATGAATAAAAAACACTTCTTTAAAAGACAAAATGAGAACAAGCCATTGATTTTATAATCTCTATTTCATATTTTCTCTATTCATAATAGATATAGATCTTTGTTTGTACATGTGGAGCACCGTAAACGTGACACAATCTAGACACACTGAACACTTGATGACTGGGGTATGAAACTGAAGTGAAAATAAAGTAAGGCATTACTCCATACAGTGAGGGCTAGTTTGGGCTGGATCAAGTGAATTAAGCAGAATAATTATGTGATCACAGTTGGAGCGGCTCGACCCGTTTTTTCCTGGAGCTGAGAGATCTTTAATGCGATGTCCACCAGAGGAGCCAACATGACCTGTTCACAATAGACAAGAGAGATGATGTTAATGACGTTAAAGCGGTTGGAAGTGCACTATTAGGGAACCGCAAAATGAGAGAAATACAATAGGGACTTTGATTTGGACTAAATGAAACCGGATGGTGTGAATGTAGTGCTTTCTTGTTTGTATTAAAAAAGGACCTCCCTTCTACAGTAACTCAAGCCTCAAAACTGGAGATGAAAAGGACAGCTGGAGTTAAAAAGTCATCTCAGTTTAAATGGGAGCATGGCTGAGGTTGATTCTTTAAGACAGATCAATACTTCTTTGATCAGATACAATTGAGTGAATCCTATCTTCAGCCATATGTGCTGGAATGAGCCTGTCAAACTCATTTACAGAAGATACAATAGACTACAAGAAGATACAAAGTCCCACCTCCTCCCCCTCAAAAAAAAAAAAAAACAATAAAATAATATATAAAATAATATGAATAAATAAATAAAAATATAAAGCAAAAATGAATAAAATTAACCTTAAATACAAAAAAATACTTAAAATATGGAGGGCAAACAAACAAAACTTTTTTTTTTTTTAAATCTGGAACCCAATTCTGTTTTATATCAGTAATGCTGACTCTTAACTCATTATAGGTGGGATTGGTTTGCCATATGTCGAGTTGTGGAGCCTATACATTTCTCTGTAAATTATTTATTTTTTATATTTACTTCAATTTTTATCTCTTATGGTTTCTGGATCATATTGTGTCCGACTGTTTGTGTTTTGTGAAATGGCCTTTGTACCCTTTTTCTTTTTTTGTTCTGTTCATATTATTGTTATTTTCTTATGCTAAAAACAATAAAAAATATACATTTTTAAAAATACATAAATATATAAAGACAGACATTACTTTAAGTCCATATATTGTTCAATGCAAAATTATTAGCCCACCTGTGAAATTGGTGATATCCTGTGATATTTTTCAAGTGATGTTTAACAGAGCAAAGAAATTTTACAGGTTTTTTTTCTAAAATATTTTTTCTTCTATAGAGTATTTCTTATTTCTTTTAGTTTAGCTGGAATAAATGCATATTTAAAACTTTTAGACAATGTTATTAACCCCTTTTTAATTATTATTTTTTGCTATAAAACAAACCACTGTTGTCCAGTGACTTGCCTAATTAACCTAACTTGCTAGTTAGCCTAATTAACCATTTAAATTGCACTTTAACTGGGTATATGCAGGAATCCTAAAGATAATTTCAATACCTTTTTAAGACTTTTTAAAGACCTTCTCTGAATATTTTAAGGCCTCATCACCACTTCAAGTTCTAATCAGTATCAAACCTTTAACTTAATAAACAGTTGTACTTAAATCAATGGAGCACAAACACGCAACAGAACTCAGATGAGCTCGGAAGAAACAAAGCTTTCTTCAACCAGGAGTATGCAAAGTTACATTTTTCCATTTTGCCGTCTGTGAGCTACATGAGGAGAGCGTTACATCACCTTCCCGCATTTGCTGCAAATTATGTGACATCACCCGGATAGAGGAGCATGACCGGACGCACCCCGACCCGAACCAATCCCGCAGATCGAGCATGCCGTATTCAATATTAGGAGGAAAATAAATATATTTATGGTGTTTTAGAGTCAAACACTTTGGACAACGCTTAAAATTTAAGACCTCGTAAAAATGCAATTAAGACTTTTTAAAACCTTTTAAGGGCATTCATTTTCTCATAATTGATTCATCAACTTATAATACTTTTTAGGACCCCGCGGACACCCTGTTTAAGCAGATCACTATATCACAAAACAACTAGAAAAATATTATTCACTGCCATAATGGCAAAAACAAAAGAAATTGGTCATTAAAACTATTATGTTTAAAAATGTGATGGAAAAAATCTTCTGGCCTTTAAACAGCACTTAAGAAATATTTTAAAACAATTAGAATTTCAGAGCAGGGCTAATATTTATTGTAGATAAAAAGGAGTTAAAAATATTGACAATGAAATATTGCTTAATGAAATGCCAATAATCTTATCAAGAGTACAAACTATAATAATACACAATCTAAACATTTCTTAACATTTGTTTAAATGTCTTGATGATCTACAATCAGGCAGTTACAATTCAGAGGAGGGCTGACAGATTAAAAAAAAATGTAATATTGACAAAATAAAATAATTTAAACATACCAAATTTGTCAAAAAAGATAAATAAGAGAATCAAATAATTAACCATAATAGAAAAAAGCAATAAACAGGTATGTAAATAAATGCAATACACATATTAAATAAAAACAGCAAAAGTAATATGCAGCAGAAGAGCAAATATGGAAAAAATCATTTTACCTGTGGGTCCTGGTAGATTTTCTGGGGGTCTTTCTCATAGCTGTCAATGTAAAGTCTGATAGTTGCACCGGCACTGCCTGTCCCACTGAGACGGAAGATGATCCGTGAGCCATCAGAAAAGATGATCCTCAAACCCTTAAAGAACAAAGGAAACAGAGATGATGGCCAACATACCGGCTTGTGTAAAGTAAAAAAAAAAAAAGTAAAGTTTTGTAAAGAGCATGAAATTGAGAAATGGGTTTAGACGAAACAATCCCAAGGTTTTATCTTTTGAACTGTATATTCAGGTACATACATCAAACTCAATGAACATCATGATGAGGTGTTTCTTTAAACAAACTTAATGAAATGCCATTAATAATTTTATCAAGGGTACTCAAACTGTATTAGTACACAATCTAAATAATTGACGTCTTAATGATGTACAATCAGGCAGTGATTATAGCAATAAATAAACTTTATTTATTATTATCTATAAATTATTAGAAATGAGTAGAAATAAAGTAGATTTTTAAATAATGATAGCAAAATTTAAAACTGACAATTAAAAAAAATACTGTGAACAGATCTGTATTTAAAGGTGCAGTAGGTGATCGTCTACATTTTTTGTTGTGCTGATTGAAAATCTCTTCACAGTCCAATAGTAATGATTAAAGTAAATGATCTAAATGTATTTATATGTATTTTTATATTCTGGGTAAGGCATAGGGCTAAAAAATATTCAACCAATTAAAATTAGTTGGGCCGACAACTTCCATAATTCTGATAAATAGCCCAAACTGTCTGTCAACAAATGTAGATTTGTACAAAACTTAAAATCCTGAATCAATATTGGAGTTACTTTTGCACACTGGAGGAAGGATGACACCATGGCTGAAGTATTTTCTATTTCTATTAGACAATTAATGTTCTGTTTTAAAAGTATTTTAGTCACGCAAAGCTTATGTAGATTGTGTTGTTTACGATTGGGTTATATGCACGGAAGTGGATCAGCCACTGAAATTTTCTGGTGAAACACTGATGTGATTATTTTCAATTTCATAAGTGACCTTTTACAGCATAGATAATGCAGATTTTTATTTAGTTTAACAACAAAACATAAGTAAATGGCGCTATTCCGCCTAGCCTGCTTTACTGACGTGAAGTTAGTTTTATATTCACATTGATTCATTTTTGGACAATGACAACCTGTGACGCGCTCTCTATATTGTTTACCATGCTACTCTGAATATTCGGTCTGAAATAGCATGCAAGTATGGCTTAGTAATAAGTGTAATTCCTGCACCCTGCTGACCAAGCACTAAGCATAGTCGCTTTAGGACAAAGTGTGGGAGAGAGTGAGGCCAACGATCCTTGCATGCATGAAATATTGCACATTAATAACAAGTTTTGCTTGCTAAACAACTGAAAACATGCTAGATATAATACAGATTGTCCTTTGGAATTGTAGTATTATAAAGTGCTATAAAGTTTTTACTGGCGAATGACATGATCTAGTGGGTCTCTGTCATCGTTAATGTGCGCGTTCATGATTTCAGGAGGCGTGGCTTTGGACGGCAATGGAGGCATTGTGTTTCAAACATATTATGATAACTGGTTAGCATTTAGGCAGATCACCTACTGCACCTTTAAGGTAAATGTAGTCGCTTTACACTTTCTTTTTCAGCATTGAATACATTAAGAATATATTGATTATAATAAGAAAACAAAAAAGTGTTATTCAGAAAATATTTATGAAAATTTCTGAAGAATCACATTGAAGACGGGAGTAATATATGCTGAATATTCAGCTATAGAGCTTTTAAAAATGTGTGTGAAAGAAAGAAAGAAAGAAAAAAAAACAGAAAAAGAAAGAAAAAAAAACAGAAACAAAGAAACAAAAAAAAAACAAAGAAAACAAAGGAACAAAGGAGAAAAAAGAAAAAGAAAGAAATAAAGAAAGAAATAAAAAAAATTTTCAAAGATTTTTATAATGAGAGAGAAAGAGAGAGACTTCCTACATTTCTCAGAGTCTCATCACATTCACCGGACTCACCTGTCCTTTGGAAACACTGCCGTCCACAGGGTCTGTGTATTCAAAGTTATCAGCCTTCTCCACTTGATATGTTTTATCCCCTGAGGTGAACGTCTGCCCTACAAAGGTTTTATCGAACATTGTCGTCTGTAAGTGATCAATCATCTTATTGGCAGCATCGGAGTCCACCTCTTCATAGTCGTACCTGGAGAAGGATGTAGGAAATATTATACAGCATGTCTGGTGTTTTCCACAAATCTACCAACAGAGGGCAGTAAAGGTAAACAGATCAGCATTTCTCACAGTGTATACTATACAAGTTTTCCCTTTACTTTTTCCATCACACACAAGCAGAAAGCAAGCATAGAGCAATGTTATACACTACCGGTCAAAAGTTTGAGGTCAGTAGGATTTTGAAATGTTTTAAAATAAGCTTATCCTGCTCACCAAGGCTGCATTTATTTATCAAAAATACAGTACACAGTGTTAAAATTGTGAAATGTTTTTGCACTATAAAATAACTGTTCAAAAGTAGTTTATGATTTAATTTAATCATTTATTCCAGTGATTTTAAAGATGAACTTTCAGCTTCATTACTCCAGTCTTCAGAGTTGCATGATCCTTCAGAAAATCACTCTAATATGAATTTAAATTTATTTAAAATCTTAATAAATATTTAACAATTTAACATTTTTTACATTTAATAAATGCTGCCTTGATGAACAGAATAATGAAAAAAATATATACATGAAAAGAAAAAAACAGACCCAAACTTTTGACCAGTAGAGTGCATCTCAAAGCATACAAAAACACAGCAAAATACAAGTGATCATAGTCACATTATTGCAGTTACCTTGTGAAAAAGTTGCGTCCAAACTTCTGCCAGTGGTCTTTCATAATATCCTCTACACTCTGTTTGCGGGTAGCCAGTATTGAGAGCCACGCAAGAACTGCCCACAGACCGTCTTTCTCCCGGATGTGATCAGAACCTACCAAAAAAAAAAAAGGATGTTAAAGGATTGCATCATGAGAAATCAAGCTTTATTTTGTTTTTAAAACAAAAAATAAAAGCTTGATTCGCTATGAAAACATACTTTAAGTGTTTTAACAATTTAACAAATGAACTATTTGGTGCAAAACAAAACAAAAAAAACACAAAAAACAAAACGATAAGTGCACTATAGCGGAACATTTAAAACATATTTGAAAAATGTATTTGAAAAGCGTAAAAATGTATTTGAAAAGCGTAAAAATGTATTTGCAGGTAAATAAAAAACACAACAAAAAGCACAAAATGAACAGAAAAATAAAGAAAACTAAAATTTAAGAGTGGTCTATACTGGAACATTTATAACTATTATTATAACAAAGTATTTTGGGCAAAACAAAATAAAATAAATTATGAGAAGACCAGTAGAACAACAACAGCAAAAAAGTAAGTATTTTTTAACATGAAAAATAGTATAAGTTAACTGCTAAATCAAAGGTCATTTTAAAATACAATACTATACCTGACATAAACCTATAAATGGTATAACATCACACTATTTGTAATTTTATATTAAAATTCTATGAAATCTACAGTTTTGCAGGTGAAAACTATGAATTACATATAGTTAAATATAATTTAAAACCATGCATGACATAATTTTGCAGTGTGAAAACAAAACACACATATGCATATTACAACAAATATATTAAATCTACATTTAAGAAAAAAAATATATAATATAAATAAATACAATTATAAATTGTAACAAGTAAACAAAAGTAAATGAATTAGATTATAAAATATTTCATAGTAGAAAACAGTACAGTAAAATACAGATCATTCATCAAGTCACAGTGACAAATGAACATCAAGTTGAAATGTACAGTATGCTAATTAGAAAACTCTACTCATGAATATTAACCCAATGATTTTTTTAGATACATTTAATTATCACCTATTGTGGACCATATTTTAATTTACTGTCATTCAGCCCAAATCCAATCTAGCAACTTCAAAAGCAAAATAAAAATGTCCTTTTTCAAGAGTTCACACTTAGATAATGCTCGACTATAATAGCAGGTTTGACATGCTGTCCCGGGAGAGAACCCTGAGCTCAGAGATAGATGAGCCCAAGGTTCCCTCCTGGTCAATGAGCATTAGAAAGGATACGAGATCAGGTATTTCCCGAGTGCCCCCAATTATGCTTTGGCTAATACGTTGGTTCTGATTGATTCAGTATATATGTGTTAAGTGCTTGTGACTGTTATTACAATTTGTTTGTGCATGTTTTTAGACTGTGGGAGGAAACCGGAGGATCCAGGGAAAACCCACACGAACACGGGGAGAACATGCAAACTCCGTGCAGGGAGTGCCGACTGGCTCAATTAGAACTTGAACCTTTGGCCCTCCTGTTGTGAGGCAGTAGCGCTAGCCACTGAGCCACCGTGTCACCCAAGAGGGGGGGTTTCCAAAAATGAAGATAGGGAATGAAGTTTAGGCAGGATATTTATAGTAGTTTTAGAATGATCTGATAGGCTAGCTAATGATTAGCGATAAGGATCAGCTGTAGTCGATCATATCATGTGCTCCTCTCGAAATTAGTTTGTGAAAATTCACTTAACAATATCACCAACAGTTTCAAAAGCTACTCACCAGTACCAAAACTTTCTTCACCGCACAGCGATAACTTGCCAGCATCCATCAAGTTTCCAAAGAATTTCCAGCCTGTGGGGGTTTCATAAAGCGGCATCTTCAGAGCTTTGGCCACACTATATGGAGAGAGAGAGGGAATAAATACATTGCTCAAAAGTTTATTGTGAGAATTACATGACTAATGGTGAAATGTAGTGCCAAATCACAAATTGTAAATGTGCTTAGTTGCTCATACTTGTCCAAAGCCCCGCTGGTGGGCATACTGCGAGCCAGACCCTTCACACCAGTCTTCTGGAAGTATGGGATAGAAGTAATGTTGGCACCAATGACTGCCACAGAGTCAGAGGGGTTTACAAAGAACCCATGCTTACCCAAAACCATGTTACGATCCTGAAACAGAACAAAAAGTGATGAACATTTGCCTAAGAATACCTAATAATTGCATAAATTACTGTTCCAATATTTGAAGTTAGTAACTTAGTATATTAAGGCATATTTAGTGTTTTATAACATTAATATTAAAAAGTTTACTTGACCACCAAATCATAATATTTAATATTAGAAGACAGGTGTAAATGATGCTGAACATTTAGCTCTGACATCAAAAGAATAAATTATATTTCAAATGTATAATAAGATAGAAGACAGGTATTTTAAATTGTAATCATATTTCACAATATGACTGTAGATTAATTAAATAATGGCAGCCTTGGTCTTTAAAAGCAAACATATTAACCCCAAACTTTTTTAATGCTACTGTATGTTACACTTTCCCAGAGATGGGTTGCAGCTGGAAGGGCATCCGTCGCGTAAAACATATGCTGGATAAGTTGGCGGTTCATTCCGCTGTGGCGACCCCAGATTAATAAGGGGACTAAGCCGAAAAAGAAAATAAATGAATGAATGTATGTATGTTACACGTCAAAATCCTATACTTACACCATCGCCATCAAATGCTGCTCCAAAGTCATATTCCCCTCCCTTCATGGTGTTGACCAGGTCAGCAGCATATGTTAAATTGGGGTCAGGATGGTGTCCCCCAAAATCCTCAGAGGGGACGCAGTTCACAGCAGAGTTACCAGGAGAACCAAGCTCTTCACACACAATCTTCTTCACATACGGACCCACCACTAGTGTGAAGAAGCCAAAAAATGATGTTTTCAGTTTCAGACAACAATCCAGAAAGTTAACGTATAAAATATGAAAATAAGATCTATCTGCAAAATCCAGTTCATCAGAACATAATTGGGTTATCCTCATGAAAGTTTGTCACTTGCACTGCTGTTGCCAATTCAATTATTCAAGGTATTTTAAAAGAGATGGGTTTCTGTTTGCACATACGCAAAATGCTCATGCACAAAATAAAGAACTATTATTGCTGGTAACTCTCTCTCTCACTCACTCACTCACTCACTCACTCACTCACTCACTCACTCACTCACTCACAGGGCCGTTTATATCAAAGTTGATATTTAGCAGCACCATGTTGACGTTTGGGTCAAGGTGGGTCATTAGCCCAATGCTCAAACCCCAACCTGTAGGACCAGGGCATACACACATACACTACGGACAATTTAGCTTAGCCAATTCACATATAGCACATGTCTTTGGGGTAACTCTCATGCTTCTTATTTTCACTTTTTTTTTTAAATGTTAGGCTTGAAATTGGAATCAATTTCTAAAGCATCTGTAAATACCATTAATATTTGGTAATACTGGTAATATTATTTATAAAATTTTTAATTATTTATAAAATTCAAAACATAAAAGCAAATTTTTTTGTGTTTTCTTTAGAAGATTCATTATGGCTTACCAATGGTTCACACTAGTAATTCAGATCTTTTGGTTTGGGGGAAAAAAAACACTTGGTTCTGGTTTGCTTTGCATTCACACTGTCAATGATGAAAAAACAAACAAAAAACAAACCATGGTTTCAAAATGTATATTTTACAACTGAACTTTACAAATATCCAAATCTATTCTGTGCTTGGCTTACTTCTTATTTGTGTACAATAATATATTTATCAGTTGCAAACTAGTAAGGAACTTATAAAATATGTAAAAGAATCAAAACAGTAGGAATGTTTCCACCTAATACAAGGATCTGCTGCAAGGAGACATGAGTGCATTAAACTACTAAGCATCATTGTTTAAAAAACAAAAAACAGACATAATCGAGAATTCAGTTTTTTATGGTCACATTTTGTGCCACCATTTCATCTATTCGAATCAATTAGATGTCTTTCATTTGTGTTGCGTTTATATTGCAGTCAAACTGCACAATAATTGATTTGTAAAGTGGACCAGTTGCTATATTTTCAGCAAACTTGGTCTTCTGGCTTGGTGTGTACCAAGGTTTGGGTTGCAACATTCACACTTATTCAAATGGACTGTGCTAAAAAAAAGAGCAATCACACCACAGTTTGTTTTAATCAAAGCAAATCTTCCCAGTGTGAACATTTCTGAAACACTAAACTTAATTTTTGTCTGGCAGGAATGAACTCTTACCTCCATGCATTGCATCAAGTCGCACGTTGATATGATTGGGTCCTGAGAGCAATTCCTTCAGAGCAGCAAAATCAAAGATGTCTCTCAGCATTTCTGCATAGGATTCCACAGAGTCCACGATTTCAACTGAAAAAGATACTCTATCATCAACAACTATTTACACTAATAACTGTAGAACTAGTAAATGGTTAGACAGGAAAATAGTACCAGTAAAGGGCTTGAAGGTGTCCACCTCAAAGGTTTGTTTTCCAATTGTGGAGAGGTCCACCTTGAGCTCAGGGCAGATGTGATATTCCTGAAGGCTCTTGCTAATCTGAAAGATTTTGTCTGTGATGCCCTCTGGTGCAGGACCTGGGAAAAATAATACAGATTTATTGAATTCCAGTGCAAGTGTTTAAAAGAATAATTTACAAAAAAAAAAAAAAAAAGTTTTTTTTAGCAATCATCTACAGGCCAATCATTTAGCCTCAAAATGCCTCAATTTATCAACAATAGTCATGAGTATTAGCTTTGTTTTGTCTGTTTCAAGATGTAGCATGCACTGCACTTTAACAAATCCATACTTAAAACAATACTGCCTACGTATCGCTGTCAACATTGCCAATTTTACATCGTCTTGTTTTTTTGTGAGTATGTTGTTGTATTTCGCACTGTCTGTATTTTGCACTGTCTGTATTTCGCACTGTCTGTATTTACACTGTCTGTATTTTGCACTGTCTGTATTTTGCACTGTCTGTATTTTGCACTGTCTGTATTTCGGACTGTCTGTATTTTGCACTGTCTGTATTTTGCACTGTCGTTGTATTTACACTGTCTGTATTTTGCACTGTCTGGAGCCAGCACCTAAGCTTTTCACTCATCATAGCACAGGTGCTGCTGATGATGTGACAATAAAAGTGATTTGATTTGATTTGGTTGTTTTTGACTCTCAAAATCAGTAGCCTTTGACTTGTATTTAAATCACCAGAAGTGCAGTTTATGCAAAGAGTTGTTAAAATTTGATGTGAAATCAAAATGATCAATGTTTATTTTGCTAGCGCAATTTGTTATTCTTTAGGTGAACAATAAATCCATGCAAATTAATCCACTGAAAAAAAGTTTGTTTCAGTAATCTTCAATCAAAATTATACCATTTGCTTCTGCATTTAAAGTAAAGGTACATCTCTGTTGACACCTGTTTCATGGGTTGAGCCACTATATTCTTAACCATACCTCTCTTACCATTAATTTACTATATTTAAGTGAATGATGTGCAAAAATAAAAAAGGCACTACTCAATGTTTCAGTTGGAAGTACATCATCATAACGTTCTTCTAAATTCAAATCACTCACTATCCTTCAGTTTAGTCCCCGATTCTTCAGGGGTTGCCACAGTGGAATGAACCACGCGTTCTACTAAACTCCAAACATTTATAAATAAATAAATAAATAAATAACCAACATGGATGGCCTGAAGCTACGTCCATTTACTATTGCATCAATAACATCCTAATTATCAAGCATGCATTTCTAACCTCCACTGGATATGTTGAACTTGATGCCAAAGTCTCCATTTGGGCCACCAGGATTGTGACTGGCTGTCAGGATGATCCCACCAATGGCTTTGATTTTACGGATCACACAGGAAACAGCAGGTGTTGACATAATCCCATCCTGACCAATGACTAGCCTGCCGATCTGGAAGATTATGGGCAAGAAAATAAGGGTCAACTCATGCTGAAGATGTTCAGAAAGACACCTAATGAACCCCAGAAGCACTCTGACATTCGCATCCTTTACAATCACATACTGATGTGTCCTTGAGACATATTGGATGCAGATGTAAGGATTATAGGATTATACAACTAGTGCTCAGAAATTAACAATACATGCTTGCATTACTAATAGTTCACCGCACTTCCCAGATGATTAAATACAATCATTAATTACAATAAAAAAAAAAAATTAATTAATAATAAAAAATTGTGAAGGAAAACAAATAGTGAGATAAGGAACTAGAGCTACTCAACCACTATGCTACAAGGAAGGCTTTTAAGCCGAAATGTGTTGGCAAAATCTTTAATACATTTCTTCTCCATTGGTACAAGTAGTGCTGGAATTGCCTTTTCTCACAACAAGTCAATGATTCATTTGAATTATTTAGCCCGACATGTTTACTGCTGGGCAACCCAGTGGCGCAGTAGGTAGTGCTGTTGCCTCACAGCAAGAACGTCGCTGGGTCGTAGGTTCGAACCTCGGCTGGGCTGGGTCAGTTGGCGTTTCTGTGTGGAGTTTGCATGTTCTCCCTGGGTTCGCGTGGGTTTCCTCCGGGTGCTCCGGTTTCCCCCACAGTCCAAAGACATGCAGTACAGGTGAATTGGGTAAGCTAAATTGTCCATAGTGTATGAGTGTGAATGTGTGTGTGGAAGTTCCCAGAGATGGGTTGCGGCTGGAAGGGCATCCGCTGCGTAAAATCGTGCTGGATAAGTTGGCGGTTCATTCCGCTGTGGCGACCCCGCAAGGGACAAAGCCGACAAGAAAATGAATGAATGAATGAATGTTTACTGCTCCAAAATATTTTAAATGTTTCTTAAAATAAGATATATTGTGCTCAGAGGGAGTTTTTTTTTACTCAGACATTTAAAAAGAATATATTTTATAGCAGTAACTACCGTGATATTTTTATTCAAGGTCATCATAACATCAGAATCTTATACCGGCCCATGCTCAGTTAGGTTCAGAATTCTTGCTAACTTTTTTTTTTACAAATTAGAGTCAAATGTTTTTACAGAGGCAAATTTGGGTATCTCGGCATATCCCTCCATAATTATAACAATACTATGATTTTTTTTTTGTAGAATATAGAATATAAAGTGAGCCAAATTATGAACAAATCCCTCTGTGAAAACTTTCAGAATATAGACATAAAACTAAGGTTTTTCAGACATAAAACACACAAAGACCTAAGGCTTGGTGTGTGAAAGTGCTGTTTAAAAGACTTTTTTGTTGACTGATTTTGTTGAAAGGGGTGGTTCTTTTTTCTCAAAACTTTTTACAGTTATTCACTTCATTTTCTATTTAAATATGAGGTTTAAATACTGCATTTAGTGACATTTTTAGCACTTTTTTTTAGCTGAATTAGCTTGTCGAATGGTCATCATAATCACACTTTTTGATGTACTTAAAATATTTCCTAAAGATTTAAAATAAAGAAATTTGAAGAAAAAAATACTTATTTTTAAAATACAATTTTATTACATCATTAGGAAAAATGAAATCTGTTAAAGTTTCAAATTAAAACTGTAGCCTATTAGGCAAATAACAAACTGAGCAGCACATTCAACTTTCCTCAGTCAGAATTTGGTCATTTGAATATTGATCAATAAAACATAATAATAATAATAATAATAATGTAGAGCTTTAAGAATTTTCATAGCCTGTCTTGTAAAAAGTAGATTTGAAAATGTATGGATATCAACAATAGCCTCTTACGAATAAGGTCCAAGATTTAGTATATAAGTTCCTTGTAAAAAGTTTTCTCTATTTAACAGCAATACAGTTGGTCAGTAGCGATCAAGATGACTTCACTTTCGTCAGATTCCGCTTGGTCTTAAAACCTTTGATGGGTTCTTTTCACTATTTATAATGGCTTAGCAGTTCAAAATAGGACAAATTCTGGACCTTTGTCAGTGGGGGGTGGGTCTTTCGAGCCACCCTGGCTACGGGCATAATATAATGACACAAAGGGCTACAAAAGAAACGAAAGGAATTTTAGATGTTTTCTTTCCATTTTACTAAAAAGACAAGTGACAATGAAACATTTTAACATTGTAAAACATTGTAAATATTGTGCTCTGCCGTCAAAGCAATGTGTTTATTTAGGGACGTGACTGCAGGCACGCCTCCTTCACATCATGGTCGCTGCCCAAGCAAGAGTGTTAAAGAAATCCTCACACCTACACAAAGCACCCTTGTAATTTTCTAAAATAAAATGAGATCTGCAACAAGATGAGGGGGGATATTGTGACGTCAGGACGCAGTGGCCCTGCTTTTGGCAGCGCGTGAAATGTCAAAGGTGCCTCGGCTTGACAGAGCACGGAGTTCGTTTGTATTAAGTCCGAATCATTTCATCGAATCGGTTCTTTTGAACAGCCTGTTTCGTAGAACCGTATTATTTTACGTCATGCCGCAGTTACGTCATACAGTCGTCCTTGGCAAAAAGACAAATGATTGCACGATATCTATTGTAAAAATCAACGATGAGTAGAAAGTATTGGACTTTGGGAAGGTTGTGTTTTTTAATAATTTCATTGTTGTGCATAATCTTAATGATGATGGATGAGGAGGATTTTTTGTAGTAATTTATTTTCAGTTTTTCCATGCAATTATTTTGATGTTTTTAAGACATGCTTTGTGCATTTTTTAAAACTAATTTTAATTTTCAATCACCAATAAAAAATATTGTCGACTAAATTTCAAGTCCTCAGTAGTTATAACTACTTAAGCTTTATTCAGAATTAATTAAGAATTGATGTATTAATAAAATCAAGAATCTGACAATATTAACAAATTGCTAATTTGAAAACTGCTCGTACTAATTCTAATGAATGGCTCAGAAAGGGTTAGTGAATCATATAAAAGATCCGACTCATATAAAAGAGTCGTTCCGAACACAACATCGCAGTGTTCAAAATTATTCCCCAGGGACAATTATTATGTAATTCCTACATGTGCATGCAATGTTATTTAAAAGCACCATGATCAATTATGCGGAAGAAATGAAAAGTGTCGTGTTTATTCAGGTATTGTAAGTACCTCTTTTGCAATGAACTTGAATGTGTCATGAACTAGTCAGAGCCTACCCTTCCCATTCAAGGAAATAGCATTTGCAACACGTTTGTTTTGCATTCAAACGACTCGTTAAATTGGGCCCATACTAACCCCATTAGCAGCAGCAATCTGAATGATGAGCTGAATCGCGTCTTTCATGAAAAAACGTCCATCTCCTCCCACCACCAGCGCGCCCTCCTGCCTCTGCGCAGGGTCAACCGTGGAAATGATACTCTGGATGAAGTTCTCCGCGTAATGCTGGTTCTGCTGGAAGACCGTTACCCGCTTTCTCAAGCCGCTGGTTCCGGGTTTTTGGTCGGTGTACGGTTTGGTCTTGATAACCGTGATTTTCACCATGGTGCAGCAGCGGTCAAATGTATGTGTCACTGTCCGGGAGCCCAGCGGATTGTGTGTGTGTTTGTTCACTGGTCTCCACGTAGACTCGATATACTTACACATTGGCCTTTCATAGCTTCAACGGACACGCCCACATTTAAAGGGGCCGTAAATCCATATGCATTATTTATTATTCTAGTCTACAGAACAAAACAAGGAGTTTTAACATATGAGAATATGATATGATCCTCCACATAAAACACATGCCAGATCAATTGGCAGTTCATTCCGCTGTGGCGACCTGTTATAAACCAGGGCATAAGCCAAATGTTAGGGATAGAATATGATATGAACAAATATAATAATGCAAGGGACCCCCGTCTTGAATGAAAAAGGGCTATATTTTGAGCTCTCTCTATGGTTTCTTGTGTAAATGTTATAAATGGGTCTTAAATATTTAGTTTTTTATTAAGATTCTATTATTGTATGTTTCTAGTCTTTATATATTGAATGGAGGTGGTGGCGCAGTGGGTAGTGCTGTCGCCTTACAGCAAGGTCGCTGGTTCGAGTCCCGGCTGGGTCAGTTGGCATTTCTGTGTGGAGTTTGCATGTTCTTCCCATGTCGGTGTGGGTTTCCTCCTGGTGCTCCGGTTTCCCCCACAGTCCAAAGACATTATAAGTGAACTGAATAAGCTAAATTGGCCGTAGTGTATGAATGTGAATGCAAGAGTGTATGGGTGTTTCCCAGTGCTGGGTTGCGACTGGAAGGGCATCTGATGCGTAATAACATATGCTGGATAAGTTGGCGGTTCATTCCGCTGTGGCGACCCGATTAATAAAAGAACTAAGCCGAAAAGAAAATAAATGAATTAATTTATTGAACGGATTGAATATTGATCATTCATTTTAATCTAAATTGTTTATTTTAATGTTTTTTTTTAAAGTTAAGGATAACCGATTTCTTTGAATCTTATATAATCCGTTTGTAATTAGTTTTTTTTATGCAAGTATCACCTTAAAAGCTGTTTCTATCTAATAATTTAACTGACAAAAATAGGCTGTTTTTGTTATGTGTTAAAGTGCTAATTTATGCATAAATAATACTAATCACTCCTCTTGAGTTGATCCAAAAGTTTTTTTTGTTGAACACTAACAATATTTTGAATAATGTTGGAAACCGGTAAGGATTGACATTAATATTAGGAAAAACAAATGCTATAGATGTCAATGGTTTCCGGTTTACAACATTCTTCAAAATATCTTCTTTTGTGTTCAACAGACCTGACCAAAAGCAAATCAATATACATATAAAGTTCATTCATTCATTTTCTTTTCAGCTTAGTCCCTTTATAAACCAGGAACCGCCAACTTATCCAGCATATGTTTTATGCAGCGGATGCCCTTCCAGCTGCAACCCATCACTGGGAAACACCCATAAACTCTCATTTACACACATACACTACGGACAAATTAGCTTACCCAATTCACCTACAGCACATGTCTTTGGACTGTGGGGGAAACCAGAGCACCGGGAGGAAACCCACATGAACACGGGGAGAACATGCAAACTCCACACAGAAATGCCTACTGACCTGAATATAATGTTCTCTAAATTAATTTAGCATCATATAAAAAACACACATTTTACACACACAGTGATTACATTCAAGCACCTACTGTTTTGGCCTGTTGTGGAAAAATTTAGGGGTCCGATGAAACTCTAGTTTGGAAAGCTAGAGCTCTGGGACATAGGTTTGTTTGTATATTGCATCAAAGTTTCGCCCAGAATCCATTCAAAGGAGAACAAAGTTTACAATGATGCAAAGTCTGCATGCTATCATGATGTTGCAGGTTTCTTTGACAAATAGAGGTTAAAAGCCATGCTGGAAACTAGTGTCTCAAATGCAAGAAAAACTGAATGTATCACAATTAAATAACATATGAATCTCAAAGTATGGAGTGAAGGCAACTTTGTTGGTGAGTGAAATGAAGAGAAAAGCAACGCAGTTTAAATACTCCTCACATGTCATGTGACCTTTAGTGCCTTGTTCTACAGTTACAGTAATGAAAGTCAAAGGGCAAAATAATTGACTGAAAGTTAAAAATAGAAGCTTAAACCTATAAGCGGTTCTAAAGGCCAAGGGCGAATAAAATTTAGGTCTGTGTGTATAACACTCTGGAATTTGGACTGTATGGCTGACTGATAGAACTGGACTACTCACTGACAGGATAATGCTCGAAATCTCAGTTTGTGCATTTATTTACACAAACTTACACAACATGTCATGTCAAAATCAACTAGGTTATGAATAATAAATAATCAATCATAAAGATATACATGTATTTAGCTTGATTCAGCAACATTTAATAAAATTTTTGAATTTAATATAACCATTTAGTTTACGGTTTCCCATTTCAGTATGTTTATATATGCAACCAAGCTGTCAACACAAATAAAAAGATTCTATTCAATTCAAACAAATAATTACAGGACTTCCGGGAAAATATAGAGTAGACACACATTTAGGCTCGCTCTCATACCTTTTCACTTTTTATTTACTTTAAACCTACATTCTATTCTTTCTTTGCTTTTAAGTGGACAATATCTTTATAGTACACAACTGAACTGCGAATTATGGCAAAAAAAATCTGCTAAACTGAGCAAAAAGGAGCAGAGAATGGAGGTGAAGGGAGACAAAGGCAAGGAATTTAGCATGACGGCTATTGCTAAACTCCTATGAGGACTCAGCCGACTTTATAAATACAGTTTCAGCCCTTAAGGTAAAACTAGATAAAATTCAGACTACTGTGACAGCTCAGTTCAAAAATCGCCTCCTTTGAAACTTAGCAAATTCATTAGAGGAGTGCACACAATCTCTTGAAGCGACTTGCACAATGCTAACAGAAAGCAAATAAATAATTACATTAAAAATACATAACAAATAATAAAAATGCACAACAAATAAAAATAAAATATAAACTGCTTTATTTACAAAAACAAATGAAATTCATGATTGCATTTTGCTGAAAGGAAGAAAACGAAGACGACCTCTGAAAACTATTATAAAAAACGTTTGCAATAATCATAACAAGCAACCCATATTATGCTACTACTTTCTTTGTTGCCTCATAATAAATGTCACTACTGCAGCATTTACAAACTTGGTATAATGCTCTCAGTGCAGTTGTAAGTCCACTCCTGTTGATCATTTAAAGCCATGACGTGCTGACAAACCTGAACAGAGACCAAAACAAGACACAAAGCATTAAGATATTCAGTTTATATGCACATTTAAGTGCCTGTCTATTTAACAAGCCACACTCTAGCTGGGTTTTTATTTGTTCTAATGGAGAATGGGAAACAGAGCATGAAATGCACCCTATCATGCATCTACAGTAAAAAAAATTAAGCTGAACGTTTTCATTTTGAAAGATAAAAGGCTCACCATTTTAGTTCTAGCCGGAACCTCCACTGCAAACACACTCATGCCTCTGCTGCTCACAAACTTTTTGCTTTGCTCATTGTTGATGTGCACCGTCACCTTCTGATTGGACTAAAGTAGCAAGAGAGATGGATATAAAAAACAAAACAAACAAAAAAAATCAATGAAAACACTGTAAATGTAAAATTTTATAATCTTTACTTAACAAAAGTATAGGAAATGTGACATACAGTCAGGTCCGTGAATATTGGGACATCGACACAATTCTAACATTTTTGGCTCTATACTCCAACACAATGGATTCGCAATGAAACAACTGTCAGCTTTAATTTGAGGGTATTTGCATCCAAATCAGGTGAACGGTGTAGGAATTACAACAGTTTTCATATGTGCCTCCCACTTGTTAAGGGACCAAAAGTAATGGGACAATTGGCTTCTCAGCTGTTCCAATGCCAGGTGTGTGTTATTCCCTCATTATCCCAATTACAATGAGCAGATAAAAGGTCCAGAGTTCATTTCAAGTGTGATATTTGAATTTAAAATCTCTTGGGGTCAACTCTTAAGATGAGATCCAAAGAGCTGTCACTATCAGTCAAGCAAGCCATCATTAGGCTGAAAAAACAAAACAAACTCATCAGAGAGATAGCAAAAACATTAGGCGTGGATGAATTCTGAAGTGTTTCGGGCAATAGTATCTGTTCATATTCAACCAAATGCTTCAGAAATCATTGGACAGCGCTTCACAGTGCAGATGGACAATGACCCAAAGCGTACTGCAAAAGCAACCAAAGAGTTTTTGAAGGTAAATAGTGTAATGTCATGCAATGGCCAAGTCAATCACCTGACCTGAATCCGATTGAATATGCATTTCACTTGCTGAAGACAAAACTGAGGGGAAAACGCCCCAAGAACATGCAGTAACTGAAGACAGTTGCAGTAGAGTCCTGGCAGAGCATCACCGGGGATGAAACCCAGCGTCTGGTGATGTCTACGCGTTGGGCTGTAATTGACTGCAAAGGATTTGCAACCAAGTATTAAGAAGTGAAAGTTTGCTTTACGATTATTATTCTGTCCAATTACTTTTGGTCCCTTAACAAGTGGGAGGCACATATGCAAACTGTTGTAATTCCTACAGCGTTCACCTGATTTGGATGTAAATACCCTCAAATTAAAGCTGACAGTCTGCAATAAAAGCACATCTTGTTCGTTCATTTTAAATTCATTGTATTGGTGTGTAGAGCCAAAAATGTTAGAATTGTGTCGATGTCTCAATATTTATGGACCTGACTGATGCACAGTAAAATACATACAAAAGTACCAAACAAATCTATTATTCTGTGAGGATGCCTTAAATTGATCAAATGACTGATTATTGATTGAGCATCAAATCAGTATATTAAAATGATTTCTGAAGGATCACGTGACAGACATTGACTTTAATGCAAAATTCATTTAAATATGTATTTAAAATAGAAAATAATTATTTTAAATTGCAATAATAATTTTTATATTTGTAGTTTTATTTATGGTATTTTTGTCAATCAAACATATGCAGCCTTTCTTTTTTTAAAGAAGTGACTTTTATTTACATCTTTAATAGCTTAAAGTGATATTTTGTCTGGGTTGGTGTTGTATATTATGGTATAAAAACGTTGTAATAAACTGCCAGTACATTTTTTTTAATTAACAAAGCATACAGGCTGAATTAACAATATAATGACATATATCAATTCAACTACCCCCACCCCCCTCCCCTGTGGTCTCTTTATAAATATATGCAGCCTTGAAGTAAATTCATTGAAAAAATCTTGAAGACCTCAAACTTTTAAACAGAACTATTTAAATCTCAGAATTAGGACCCCTAAATATTGCAGTTTCAATTTCCTTCCATCTGCTGAAGGTGTCTTTGAACTGACTTTGTCTGTGTAATGGCAGATCAGGACATTGAAATTCGACTCGTGTTCAGTCCTCCTTTCTCTACAAAGCTTTCCAAACAACAGGAGGTTTACTTATTTGTGCTATTCTCAGTGAATGTTAAGTGCAAAAAGCACAAATGTGAGGCCTACTGATACTTATAAAAGGCTTTTTAACTGAGAGACAGACCTCATGCATTGATTTCCAACCCAAATTATTCTTCACATAAAAAAACCAAACAAACAAACAAAAACATTAACCAACAAACCTTATTAGCAATGACTGATGAAATCCTGCTCTCTCCTTTATATGTGTAAACCAGCACATTCTCATGGCCCTTCAGAGCTCTAGCCTCTGCTTTGGACGTGATGGATCTCTGTACAGCAGAATTCAACATCTTCACGCCAGAATCCAAATGAACTGCCTGAAGAGTTGCTTTGACATCCTCACAGTAAACATCAATGACAAATGGACAGGACTGTGGGGGGAAAAAGAAGAACACACACATTAAGATGAAAGTGCTCCTATTACGCTTTTACTGATATTATTTTTTATGTAGTGTGTAATGCGGTGGTTTCTAAAAAGATCAGAAGATCAAAATCCAGAAACAATTGAGTTAACTATGAGCCTGAACTTTCTCAAATGATTCATGTTGGGGTAAAGTTGGTTTTATATTCACACATCCTGACTTTCATCTTAATAATATAATTTTAGAAAAGTATTGTTTGCAAATTCTAAATAGGGAAATCATATTAGCAGCTAATGACTATCAAAGAACAACATTGTTCACAGTCAATTAAATAGTGCTAATGTTGTTTTGAAGTCATACTTACCTGTGATTTAAGACTGAATATTTAAAATAGCATATAATATACGGACAATATAATAAAAGAGAAGTTGTTACTATTCAAAAATAAACAAATGTGTGAATATAAAACCAAAATTTACCTGAAAAGGATTCATCAGGGTTTCCAGATTTAATTCCTGCACAAAGTTTTGTAGTTTTGGCTTTCATTGGATACCCACAAAAAAAAATCTGCTTTGAACATCAAAGACTGTAGTTGTAGCCGAAACCTAAAATAATTTGGCTTCTGTTGTTGAAAATTACACTGTTTTCTGTGCAGCTAAAGCAAATCAACTTGACAAGCTTTTCCAGTTGCACGAGGACTCAACTGTTACAATAAAACCAACACCCTTGTTTCTGTTTGTATCACTCAAATAAAGAAAATAATCATGATGAAGTTTATCATTAACTGTTTGAAACCTTTTGGTTTTATTTAATTAGTTTTTTTTAATTTTGTCAGATTTCTTAGAATAATTCTTAATCTGTTAAAATCAAATACTATTTAATCAGTTCAAAGAAATGAATATAGTATAAATATATCTAGCTGTAGGAACCCAGTTAGTTAAATTCCATGAGACTGGTTTACTTAATATTCGGGGGCCAAATTGGAGCAGCTCCATACTCCAGACAATAGATGAATTAATAAAAAGCCTTTAAAACACATTGGATTTATTGATAGAAATACATAATTCTTGTTCTTATTTGTTTTATTTATATTTAACTAATAAATATCAAATCACATAAAGCTTATTAGTTCAATTATGTTAAAAGTACAGTATGTGATCCAAATGAATGGAAATCTGATATGCAATCTGAATGCATAAATCTTATTTGTTAGGCCAAAATAATTTTTGGAGTAATGTAATGTAATGTGTATTTATATAGCACATTTATTGTGTATGGCCATACATCCAAAGTGCTTCACAATCATGAGGGGGGTCTCTCCACACCACCACCAGTGTGTAGCATCCACTTGGATGATGCGACGGCAGCCACAGGACAACGGCGCCAGTGCGCTCACCACACACGAGCTATTAGTGGAGTGGAGAGACAGTGACAGAGCCAATTCGGTGGATGGGGATGATTAGGAGGCCATGATCTGTAAGGGCCGATTGAGGGACTTTAGCCAGGACACCGGGGTTACACCCCTACTCTTTACGAGAAGTGTCATGGGATTTTTAATGACCACAGAGAGTCAGGACCTCGGTTTAACGTCTCATCCGAAAGACAGCGCCCACCGACAGTGTAGTGTCCCCTTCACTTTTACTGGGAGTGTATACAAATCCCGAGGAAGCCTCTGGAGCTGAAAATGAAATATTCTTAAGTGCGTTTAACTTCTGGCACATGCAGTAAGCAATAGACCAATCACAACAGAGAGCACCAATCAGAGCAGAGCAGACTCTTAGAAAGGAGGGGCTTATAGAGACCAGAGCCCTGAATTAACCATTTCAAACACTGTTTAAAAAGAAAATGTTTATTTTAAAAAAATGTACGATTAGACGTAAACCTTTTATAGAACACCTTCCAAAACAAAATCAGTCTAATGACATAGAGAAATTATTTCAATATTTATGTGATGTAATGTCATTAGTATGTGTGTAATAGTACTCCAAACACTTGCAAAATCTATTTAGATTTTTATTAGTTGAAATCAATAGATGTTTCTCATGAATAAAAGCTTGAAGACTGTCTTACCTCCACCATCTCCAAGCTGTGGTTGTAGCCCATGGCCTCCAGTGTGAGCCACAAATCAGTGGGGTCTCCCTCACGATCATTCGCCTCCATCAGGTTAAGCTCCAAGAAACCTTGTCTAGTTAACTCATTTTTCTTGGTGTCAAAGTTTTCTGCAGGAACATAACAGGACATAATATTATTAAAACAATGCAAATTGTTGGATTGGAGGTTATTTATTTGGATTTGGATGGAAGCAATACTATTACTGAAGACCAAATCAAAGTTTTGTTTTTAGAATAGCCAAATAAATCATTTGTGTTGTGATAAAAAGAAAACTGTTTCACGATACAGGGCTCTACTGATTTAAATAAAGAATACTCTTTTAACAGACAACAGTGGTATTTGTTCATTTTATACATTTTAGATAATCTTTTAAGAATGCACAGTGTACACTACAGTCTCTGGACTCACGGCCCAGACTCACTATTTTTACGATTCATAAAAAAATTAATCACTGTCTCGGTCATCTGGAATTTGAGTAAGCAGATAAAGGTAAGGTTCAAGTTTTTTTAGAAGTATTACTGTAGGACTGCATGGTATTATAAAAAAACTGACATTCCAAATATTTACGTCTGCAAGAAAAACTAAAATATTGTGCATATTTGGAAAGAGTAAATCATTTTAGAAAAAGTGAGTGATTTTTTTTTTAGGAGAACAATTTAAAAACTATTTAAAAAGCTGGAAAATGACCCCCTTTTAGAGCTTAATGAAATATGATTTTTATTTCTTAAATTTCAGTACTCACTATTGGTTTTATTTTTACAGTTCAGTTTAAGCTAATTAAATTAGAAATATACTGTAACTGTTTTACTGCAGTATTTGGGAAAGATATCTTTATATACCCACCCAAACATGACAATATTCTTTTAAATTACTTATTGTCAGGAAGTAAAGACTTTCTTTGTAGGAGACTTTCTTCTTTAGTAGAACATTTAAGGAAATATTTCAGAATTATTTGTTAAGTCTGTGGATTAAAGATAAATAATTAAATTTAATTTTTGCTTTATATATCTCCAAGATCCGCAGGTATTAAGTTTTTTTTGTCTGTATATTTTTTTACTCTTAAAAGTGCCATTAGCTGTTGACTTTTTAGTTTTAGCTAAAATTCTTCTTTAAATGTTCAATTAAAGAAGAAAAAAAGTCACCAACATAAAGTAAATTAACAGCAAAATTTCATTTTTGAGTAAACTACCTCTTTGAGAAACAGACAATGAATTAGCTGCATCATTTGATTAATGCAAAGGTAAAAAAGTCTGGCTCTATTGTGGTTCTATTGTGTTAACTTTATATCCAGTGTGTATTTATACAAGAACCTTTACAGATGGCCCACGCATCCTCGTCACATTTCTCTCCACTGGTTCTTTGCTCAAAGAAATTGTATTCCTCTAGACTCAGCAAACCACTGCCATCCAAATCAATCACTTCAAAGATGTCAGACAACACTGCCCTGTGGAACAAAACAGTACAGCATCTTTGCACATGTAGTATTAAACAAAGTGAACTTTTATTGGGCCCCAGACCTAAACCTCACTCTAAATATGTCAGGGTTTGAGATTAGAATTGACTAACTTGAACTCTTTGGTTAGCTCCAGCTCTCCAGACTGTGTGCGGTTGACCAGCTGAGAAGTTTTAGTGCTGTTCTTCCGCGTCTTCTTCAGTCTGCAGCCGGTGGTGAAGGCCATGAGCAGATATGAGCCGGCACTGAGCTCTCCCCTCCACAGAAACCTCTATTCACACAGGACACATATTATATTTGCTGTTTTAAAATAATATGATTCAAATTTAAATAAGCCATCATTTCAGGTCGAACATTTTTGCCATTGTATGCATGTATATGTGTGTTTTTTACGTTCAGTAACTTTATTAATTTTTACTCATATATTGTCATTTCATTTTTATAAAAGTTATTAGTACATTAAAGTCAATGCTTTGCTTGCATTTAATATACTTTTTAATAAAAATACTTTATTTATAAGATTCTTTTTATAAATTTGCACAAAACAGAAAAACAAGCAGTCAACAACAACAACAACAAAAAACAAACATCCCCAACACTAATTTCCTTTTTGTGGCTTTAACAAAAAAGACACATAGCTAACAGTCTGCAAACATTAAAGTCTTCAGTGTATGTATAGGGTGCATCCACAACTCCAATACAGTAATGACAAACAAATAAATAACTGTAAAAAAAGGAAAATGCAAAATATACTTTCTTTACACATAAAGTTTGTTTTATCTGTATACATTTTTTTACTTTCAAAGTGCCAGTAGCTGTTGACTGTGTATTTATTATAAATTATTATTTATTTATGACTTTATCTAAAAGTCTTCTTTAAATGTTCAACTGGATAAAAAGTCACCAGTGTAAAGGAACTTATCAACAAATGTTCACATTTGGGTAAACTACCTCTTTAGATAATGAATTAGTTGACAGCAGGTGATGGAAAGTGTATGATATGTATGTATATGTGTGTATTTTAGCAAGAAATCTGTGTTAAAATTATATTTATATTACATTTGAACATCCAATAATGATTATAAATTGACATTGAGAGAGAAAAGTTTGAAGATGAAGTTTCCAAATCAAAATGGAAAAAGGATTGCCCTCTTACAATATGTCATGGATGAAAAACTCATTAAACACAAGCAGAAACGTTCACATCATTTCAAATTCAGACAGGAAAGAGATATACAGTTGAAGTCACAATTATTAGAATTATTATAATTTTTTCTCCCCAATTTCTGTTTAACGAAGAGAAGACTTTTTTAACACATTTCTAAACATAATAGTTTTAATAACTCATTTCTAATAACTGATTTATTTTATCTTTGTCATGATGACAGTAAATAATATTTGACTAGATATTTTTCAAGACACTTCTATACAGCTTAAAGTGACATTTAAAGGCTTAACTAGGTTAATTAGGTTTATAAGGCAGGTTAGGGTAATTAGGCAAGTTATTGTATAACGATGATTTGTTCTGTAGACTATCGGAAAAAAAATTCGCTTAAAGGGGCTAATAATTTTGTGCTTAAAAAGGTGTTTAAAAAAATAAAAAACTTATTTTATTCTAGCCGAAATAAAACACATAAGACTTTCCCCAGAAGAAAAAACATCATACTGTGAAAAATTCCTTTCTCTGTTAAACATCATTTGGCAAATATTTAAAAAAGAAAAAAATTCAAAGGGGGCTAATAATTCTGATTTCAACTGTGCAGTAATACGTACTTACCTCCTTATCCCTTAACTCAGTAAAGCAAACCATGTTTGAATCTTCTTTGGTCTCATTTCCTGTCAGCACATACAGAGCTGTGTCCACACACATCCACGGTGAAGGCTTGTCTGCAGCGTACAATACACACAAAGTTACATATACTATAACAATCAATATTATTTAGGTATTTTAAATAACACAAATAACTTTATATTTAACAACTTTGATCTTTAGCTGTATGTGTTGGTACAATAAACTTACCAGGAATCGGGCTAAGGTTGAGGGGTCGTATGGTCAGGTAGACACTAGTAGTTTGTGGAACATGGAGGCGATACTGAAGAGAAATAATCGATCCATCGTCTTCTAGATAAAAACAGCCTCTCATAAAAGTATGATGCCAATCCTATTCGTGATAAAACATAGTAGAATACATCACAATTCATGCTACGTTTTAAACATGATCAGAAAAACGGCTAACATCAATCAACGATCTAAAACATACAACCACAAGGTGGCGTTATTGTCACATCTTAGCTAAAACAAAGCCATTCAAAGACATGTGAGGAACAAAACAGTAACAGATTGTTTTTATCATATAAATAATAAATGTATCAGGCAACACTTTAACAGAGACCATCAAAATTCATAACACACACACACACTAATAATATAATTAAAAGTAAACCCCGAGGAAGGTCATAAATCCTTGTCTATAACAAGTCTTTGTTCTCTTTTTAACTGCTATTGTTAAGGTCCAGCTAAAATGTTACGGCAAATACACTTTAAATCACTAAGTAATCAAAAATCTGAAACAAACAGCCCCATCAGAGAGTAGTTTTGGGAAATAAACCTTGTCCTCGGGTGCCACAGAGGTCTTTTAATGTTTAGAATTGGTTTATTGCTTCTTTTCCGAGTGCTAAAAACATGTTCCTGAAATGACACTTCTTCAACAAAGCAATTTCCTTCCAGAATTTATGCTGGGTTGTGAAACGTGTTAAGGATCAAATCATAACACTTGGGTGGTTTGTCCACCCAAAATCAAAATGAAGAAAAGCGCCCGAGGCGAATGTCTACTTTAAAAGGCCCTGATGTAGTGTCCCAAGGAGATGGGTCACTCGGCTGGACTAATACACTGCCCTGTCACCTCCCAGAAACCTCAGTAATTTAAAGTCTCACACAGAGACCGCGAGCCACCATAAAAACGCACAGCCTGACCCTTTCCAATCCCTACACCCAATTATCAAGCTCCTGGCTCAGGTAATGCAGCGGGCGATAGAACTTTCCTTACCCAAGAGCATCTAGTTTTTTTCCAATCTCTTTGCTTTGACGAGTTCGGTCATTATTTTTCAGTTGTAAAGCAAACCAGCTGAGGTTAAAGTCAAAAAGAGTGCAAACAAAGGGAAGGAGATCAATAGCAGAGCTGCACTCGTATCGACCAGGTGAAAATTTGCTACCAAAAGGCTTCGATACAACAAAAACACAGCAAATGTATAGCTGCCCGTAAGGCACTTGAGCTTAGACAAAGTTTAGCTTGTAGGCAAAATGGATATTCCTAGATAGGAAGCTGTTCAGATTCAGACAGGTAGCATCCCAAATGTACTGTAAATAATACTGTACTCATTTATGCATCAAGGGCAGTGCTCATTAATCAACAAACTCATTTCACATTAAGTAGTTTCCTACTTTAAAAACACAATTAATTTTAATTAAAGACGTATGTCATTTTAAAATAATATATTATATACATAAAATGCGATTTTGAAATAATACACTTGTTTAATAATATCTACATGTAAAAAAAATTGTGAAACCATTTGAGATGTTTCTCTGGATTTATCCAGCATACGTGTTACACAGTGGATGCCCTTCCAGCTGCAGCCCAGTACTGGGAAACATCCATACACACTCATTCACATATATGCACTACGGACAATTTAATTTATTCAATTCACCTATAGCGCATGTCTTTGGACTGTGGAGGGAACCCACGAGAGCACAGGGAGAGCATGCAAACTCCGCACAGAAATGCCAACTGACCCAGCCGGGACTCGAACCAGTGACTTTCTTGCTGTGAGGCGACAGTGTTAACCACTAAGCCACCGTGTCACCCTACGAAATTGCTTCTAAATTTAAAATACAAAGGAAACATTTTCAGAATAACAAAATATGCCATTCCTATGTTTCAATGCAATGTTTATATTAATTTTAGACAAGATAATAGCAATATTTTAACTTTAGTTCAATATTTAGTGCATGGAATAAATCTGATTCTGACCAACACAGAAATATTTGTTATTCTGACTGAATGTTATTTCCTGCAATAAATAAATAAAAATCCCACGTGAATCTGCTTGTTTAAAAACACTTCAGGGATTTTTTTTTTTAGAACTACAATTTATTAAAACAAAGCTAAGCCAGTTACACATTTTGGAGACAACCGGTTTAAAAATTATTTGTTTAATGATATGATTATTTAAAATATTATATAATTGAATACAATCCTTATCTGGAACTTATTCCCTTCAGATTTTAAGCAGTCAAAAATAAATAAATAAATAAAACTGGCACTCTTACAATGCATCTGGTACCTGTAAAGATTTGGGTTCTGTCAGTCTGCCAGTCTTAATGCCGCCTGTGCCCATGGTGATAGCTGTGGATGAAGATGACCGTCGACTGCGCGCTGATGATGGTCTTGATAATGAACGATCTGCCAAAAACAATAAAAATGCACATTACACACAATAAAGACAAAATTGTGTATATATATATATATATATATATATATATATATATATATATATATATATATATATATATATATATATATATATATATATATATATATATATATATATATATTTACACACACACAGTTGAAGTCAGAATTATTAAACCCCTTTGATTTTTTTTCTCTTTTTTGAATATTTCCTAAATGATGTTTAACAGAGCAAAGAAATTTCTGATAATATTTTTTCTTCTAGAGAAAGAATTGGTTTTATTTTGACTAAAATAAAAGCAGTTTTTAATTTTTTATTAAACATTTTAAGGACAAAATATTAGCCCCTTTAGGCAAATTTTTTGTTTTACAGAACAAACCATCGTTATACAATAACTTGCCTAATTACCCTAACTTGCCCAGTTAACCTAAATAACCTAGTTAAGCCTTTAAATGTCAAGCTGTATAGAAGTGTCTTGAAAAATATCTAGTAAAATATTATTTACTGTCATCATGGCAATGATAAAATAAATCAGTTATTAGAGATGAGTTATTAAAACTATTATGTTTAGAAATGTGTTGAAAAAATCTTCTCTCCGTTAAACAGAAAACGGAGAAAAAAAATAAACAGGGGTGCTAATAATTCAGGGGGCTAATAATTCTGACTTCAACTATATATATATATTATATATATATATATATATATAATATATATATATATACAGATATATATATATATATATATATATATATATATACATATATACATATATATATACATCATATATATATATATATTATATCTATATATTATATTATATAATATATATATATATATCTCATAATATATATATACATATCTATATATAATATATTATATATATATATTATATATATATACTATATATATATATATATATATATATATATATTACATATATATATATATTATATATATATATATATATATAATATATATATATATATATATATATATATATATATATATATATATTATATATGTATATTATATATATGTATATTTATATAATATATATATATTATATATTATATATATCTATATATTATATATATATATATAATATATGTATATATATTATCTATATATGTAATATATATATATATATATATATATATGTATTATATATATATATAGCAAATGAGTATTTTGACCACATCATCCTCTTTATGCATGTTGTCTTATTCCAAGCTGTATAGGCTCGAAAGCCTACTACCAATTAAGCATATTAGGTCACGTGCATCTCTGTAATGAGAAGGGGTGTGGTCTAATGACATCAACACCCTATATCAGGTGTGCATAATTATTAGGCAACTTCCTTTCCTTTGGCAAAATGGGTCAAAAGAAGGACTTGACAGGCTCAGAAAAGTCAAAAATAGTGAGATATTTGCAGAGGGATGCAGCACTCTTAAAATTGCCAAGCTTCTGAAGCGTGATCATCGAACAATCAAGCGTTTCATTCAAAATAGTCAACAGGGTCGCAAGAAGCGTGTGGAAAAACCAAGGCGCAAAATAACTGCCCATGAACTGAGAAAATGTCAAGATGCCACTTGCCACCAGTTTTGCCATATTTCAGAGCTGCAACATCACTGGAGTGCCCAAAAGCACAAGGTGTGCAATACTCAGAGACATGGCCAAGGTAAGAAAGGCTGAAAAACCACCACCACTGAACAAGACACACAAGCTGAAGCGTCAAGACTGGGCCAAGAAATATCTCAAGACTGATTTTTCTGAGGTTTTATGGACTGATGAAATGAGAGTGAGTCTTGATGGGCCCGTGGCTGGATCGGTAAAGGGCAGAGAGCACCAGTCCGACTCAGACGCCAGCAAGGCAGAGGTGGAGTACTGGTTTGGGCTGGTATCATCAAAGATGAGCTTGTGGGGCCTTTTCGGGTTGAGGATGGAGCCAAGCTCAACTCCTAGTCTTACTGCCAGGTTCTGAAAGACACTGAATGTCAGAAATGTATATTTGTGAATGTTGAGATGTTATATTGGTTTCACTGGTGAAAATAAATAATTGAAATGGGTATATATTTGTTTTTTGTTAAGTTGCCTAATAATTATGCACAGTAATAGTCACCTGCACACACAGATATCCTCCTAAAATAGCTAAAACTAAAAACAAACTAAAAACTACTTCCAAAAAATATTCAGCTTTGATATTAATGAGTTTTTGGGTTCATTGAGAACATGGTTGTTGTTCAATAATAAAATTAATTCTCAAAAATACAGCTTGCCTAATAATTCTGCACTCCCTGTATATATATATATATATATATATATATATATATATATATATATATATATATATATATATATATATATATATATATATATATATATATATATATATATATATATTATATATATATATATATATACAGTTTAAATATGAAAACCAATAAGAAAGAAAAAAAACCTCTGATAAATCTTTACTAGTTCTGCGCTTAATATAATAATAATGATAAATGACTGTCTTAATGAAAAGGTTTTCAAAGCTCCTCCCCACACAAATCCTCTATTGAGCTTACATTATGATGTATGGCACAAATCTAAATGAGCCTATTTGTCATCACACAAGAGGAGAGATCAATAGCTAAACCATTAGTTACTATATAACAGACTTCAGTTTGAAGAATGTAAACTGAAATGTGTTTGTTTGATTGCCTTCGTAATAAACACATATGTGCAAACTGACCTATAAATGAGAACTGACAGTACTGTCAAATTGTAACAACCAAGGCAAAATTCATAGTAGTGAATTATCTGTTAGTTTCACCGTCAAGGTTCTTAAAAATTAATGCAGTTGTTGCATGTTCTTAGCCATTTATATTTGACAACTATTAGAATTATATATTCAAAAGGTAGCAACACCAAAGCTCCAAAAATGCTAATTTATTAAAAAGCTTTGTGTCAGCCTTTTTTATTTAATAAATTTATATTTTTGGAGCTTTGGTGTTGCCGCCTTTTGAATATATATTTTGCACTTTTTGCTTTTTGGCTGAGCACCTGGAGTTAAAAGTGATTTTAGTGCTTTTGTACATTTTTACATAATTACACTATATTTACACTATAAGTATAAAAATGAGTATTAGCAATACTTTTATATATTTTTCAGATTCCCATATAGGAGAAAGACAGATAGGATATATGTTTTGATAAAATATATAAGATGATCAAATAGATCAGTGTTTCTCAACCACGTTTCTGGAGGATCACCAACACTGCATGTTTTGGAGGTCTCCTTTGTCTGTCACACCCATTACAGGTCTTTCAGTCTCTTCTAATGAGCTGATGATCTGAATCAGGCATGTTTGGTTAAGGAGACATGAAAAATGTTCATTGCTGGTGGTCCCCCAGGTACGTGGTTGAGAAACACTGAAATAGATGATGATTAAATAGATAAACTAAACAAAAAAAATAGATGTGCAAAATGGGTAAATATGTTTGCAATTTTTAATAAATTTCCCAAGTAACAGGAATGTCCACGGCGACGCAGTGGCACAGTAGTTAGTGCTGTCGCCGCACAGCAAGAAAGTCGCTGGTTCGAGCCTCGGCTGGGTCAGTTGGCGTTTCTGTGTGGAGTTTGCATGTTCTCCCTGCGTTCGCGTGGGTTTCCTCCGGGTGCTCCGGTTTCCCCCACAGTCCAAAGACATGTGGTATAGGTGAATTGGGTAGGCTTAATTGTCCGTAGTATATGAGTGTGAATGAGTGTGTGGATGTTTCCCAGAGATGGGTTGCGGCTGGAAGGGCATCCGCTGCGTAAAAACGTGCTGGATAAGTTGCCGGTTCATTCCGCTGTGGAGACCCCGGATTAATAAAAGGACTAAGCCGAAAAGAAAATGAATGAATGAATGAATGAATGAGGAATGTCCACTAGTTACATTTAAGGCAAAGTGAACAATTGGTCATTATGTTTTACCTCCTCATATGTTTCTGTATGAAAGTATTCCCAGACAGAGAGAGAGTTTTGAGCTAATTGCCATATCAGCTTCTCTGTCATTGCAAAAACGGATACAAATTACAACCATTTACTACAATAAAAAGGTTTATAACAATAAAAAAGACATCAACAACAAAAAATAATACAAAAAAAGATACATTTATACATATTTTTATATATTATATTTTAATATATTTATATATATTTTATATAAGGTTTAATTTTAGTACAAATGCAATAATTTTTGAAGGACTCACATTTTTAAATATTTCTCTAATAAGTCTCTCCAGATAAAAATCATTAATGAGTTCTCAGATCAGTGGAAGTGACCAAATCGATGGACATAAGATGGGCATTTTGAAATAAGGGCATAGCCATGATTTTAGAAGAACGGCAAAAATGTCAATTGTAAACCAGTTTAATCTAGTTTACTTTTGATCTCTTCTATCCCATTTTATTCTATAGTTTCAGAAAATAACTAAAACGTCGCTCAAACATGTTAATGTAAAGAAACGCCATGATAAGGAGACCTTATTTCAATACAACAGTAGGATGCAATAAACATTTAGTCTAAACATTTAGTCTATACTTTGGTAAAATAGAGAAACAATCATGAAAAAGAAGTGAGTAGACATTTCAAAAATAAATCCACATTGTACCTTTCTTCTGTGTGGGCTCCAGTTCTGTTCTGTGCTGCGCTTCTGAAGATGGAGGCTCAGGTTGGGACTCTACGCTCTGTGGAGTGTTCAGCTGGCTGCCAAAGTTCTGCCTCTTCAGTTTGACATCAGCCTTGAGCTTCTCCAGTGCTGCAGCCTGACATTTCTCTACTGTGGACCCGAGCAGCCTGCAAAACTGAACAGCAGCCTGTCTAATTCTTCTCGACTATTGGGCAATTCCAGTGTTATGGATGTGACATTTGAATCTCAAAACATAAATGAACAATTATACAGAAAGTATATGTTAACATTATATTGAAACATCTGTTTATATTTTCCAAACCAAACTAACAACAGAGTTTTGGGATCAGAAAAATATCAATCTGTAATTTTTTTGTTTTATATTTTAAAGAATTTGAGGAATAAAAGCATGCATTATGAAAGTGACCAAAAATACTGCGTATTTACAGCATACAACATACTTTGTAGAAATTCTGTGAATTAAACAGCACAACCCCAAAGAAATAATGCTAATCAAAACGATAAGAGTTGGTTCACAATAGAACAAAATGATTGATTTTATTTTATTTTCCATTTTTGCATTTATGAGAAAAAAAGATTCATTTGAAATGTGACACATCTCGGATATGGATTTGACATGTGAAATTGGCACTTTTGTGATTTTGGTAAATCAAATTTATTGTTTGAAAACATCGGCAGAGACATTTTTGAGTCTTTTACAGTAGTGTAAAATACAAGCCTACACAAAAAACTTAAAAAAGGTTTCACTATTTAGTAAAAACTTTTCGTTTTTCTTGGCAAGGTTGACATTTGCATGGAATTGCTCTATTTCAGACTATAGTATTTACATTACAAACCACCCTTACTCATGGAAAAAAATTTGTAAACCATACCTCTGCGTAGTCTAATTTTCCATCTTTGTTGACATCTGCTAAAGTAAAGATTTCATCTACTTCTTTATGTGACATTTTTTCGCCAGACTAAAACAAACAAATCAAAATAAAAGCCTGAAATGATTAAAGCATAATACATGCATGTTTTTGAAAAGAGAATTGAATATTTATCACTTACTGAAGTAAGGATTCTGCTAAGCTCATCATGTGAAATATATCCATCACCATTTGTGTCAAATTTCTTGAAAATGGTAATGAGCTGGTCTGGTTCTGCTGGTTTTTCCCTTTTCAGTATCTCACAGAAATCATCAAAATTCAGCTTCTTTGTTCCTTGTGGCCAGTATTTGTCTATAGCTTTCTGTGATGGGTTTCTACCTGCTTGCTGAAGAACTGAGGGATAATAAATAAACATCATACATTTTATTTACCGAATGACTATAACATAGTTATTATTAAAGGGACAGTTCACCCAAAACTCTTAAATTCTGTCATAATTTACTTATCCTTTACTTGTTCCAATCATGTGTGACTTTTTCTTCTGTTAAAGTCAAAAGAAGATATTTTGAAGGAAAACCTGTAATCATTGACCTCCTTAGTACTTGTTTTTCCTACTATACATGCAGTTTTTCTGCTTCAAAATATCTTCTGTTCATCTTCTTTATCATCTTGTATTCAACAGAATAAAGAAACTCATAAAGGCTTGGAACCACTAGAGGTGAGTAAATAGGAGTAAATATTCATTTTTTCTTTACTTATTCAGTCCTATGTTGCATAGGTATATTTTTGACAATGTGCCAAAATTATCGATTTTTTTCTTATATGCCAGAAAGCATTAAATATTAATTAATAGTCATGTTCCATAAGGATTTCCTACTGTGTGTGTGTGTGTGTGTGTGTGTGTGTGTCTATATATATATATATATATATATATATATATATATATATATAAAAGAAGAGTTCAGATACAAAAACCTCTAAATGCATATATGAAATTTCCTTCAAACGAGCATTTTTCTCACTCTCCTATGTTTATATTAAATTATTTCACTATACAGATGATGAAAAATGCTCATTTTAAAAGAAAAGTTTAAATGGCATTTAGAGGTTTTTGCATCTGAATTCTTCATATATACAGTGCATCCGGAAAGTATTCATAGCACTTCACTTTTTCCATATTTTTTTTTGTTACAGCCTTATTCCAAAATGGATAAAATTTATTTATTACCTCAAAATTCTACACACAATACCCCATAATGTGAAAAAAATATTTTTTTGAAATTGTTGCAAACTTATTAAAAATAAAAAACCTGAAAAATCACATGTACATAAGTATTGCTCAATACTTTGTTGATGCACCTTTGGCAGCAATTACAGCCTCAAGTCTTTTAGAATATGACGCCACAAGCTTGGCACACCTGTCTTTGGGAATTTTTGCCTATTCCTCTTTGCAGTACCTCTCAAGCTCTATCAGGTTGGATGGGAAGCGACGGTGTACAACCATTTTCAGATCTCTCCATTCATTCATTCATTCATTCATTTTCTTTTTGGCTTAGTCCCTTTATTAATCTGGGGTCACCACAGCGGAATGAACCGCCAACTTATCCAGCATATGTTTTAGGCAGCAAATGCTTTTCCAGCCGCAACCCATCTCTGGGAACATCCATACACACTCATTCACACTCATACACTATGGACAAATTAGCCTACCCAATTCACCTGTACCACATATCTTTGGACTGTGGGGGAAACCGGAGCACCCGGAGGAAACCCACGCGAACGCAGGGAGAACATGCAAACTTCCCACAGAAACGCCAACTGACCCAGCCGAGGCTCGAACCAGCGACCTTCTTGCTGTGAGGTGACAGCACTACCTACTGCGCCACTGCATCACCCAGATCTCTCCAGAGATGTTCAATAGGATTTAGGTCTGGGCTCTGGCTGGGTCACTCAAGGACATTCACCGAGTTGGTGTAAAGCCACTTGATATTTTGGCAGTGTGCTTTGGGTCATTGTCCTGCTGGAAGATGAACTGTCGCCCCAGTCTGAGGTCAAGAGTACTCTGAAGCAGGTTTTCATTCAGGATGTCTCTGTACATTGCTGCATTCATCCTCCAATCTATCCTGACTAGTCTTCCAGTTCCTGCTGCTGAAAAACATCCCCACAGCATGATGCTGCCACCACCATGCTTCACTGTAGGGATGGTATTGGACTGGTGATGAGCGGTGCCTGCTTTTCTCCAAACGTAATGCCTGGCATTTACTCCAAAGAGTTGAAGAATTTTAAAGAAAAAATTTTGTCTCATCAGACCAGAGAATTTTGTTTCTTATTGTCTGAGAATCCTTCAGATGCCTTTTGGCAAATTCCAGGTGGGGAGTGGCTCCCGTCTGGCCACTCTACCATACACACCTCATTGGTGGATTGCTGCACAGATGGTTGTTCTTCTGTAAGGTTCTCCTCTCTCCACAGAAGAACGCTGGAGCAGAGACAGAGTGACCATTGGGTTATTGATCACCTCTCTGACTAAGGCCCTTCTCTCCTGATCACTCTGCTTAGATGGCCGGCCAGCTGTAGGAAGAGTCGTGATGGTTCCAAACATCTTCCACTTATGGATGATGGAGACCACTGTGCTCATTGGAACTTTCAGAGCAGCAGAAATTTTTCTGTAACCTTTCCCAGCCTTGTGCCTCGAGACAATCTTGTCTCGGAGGTCTACAGACAATTCCTTTGTCTTCATGCTTGGTTTGTGATATGACATGCACATTCAACCCTGGGCCCTTATATAGACAGGTGTATGCCTTTTCAAATCATGTCCAATCAACTGAATTGACCACGGGTGAACTCCAATTAAGCTGCTGAAACATCTCAAGAATGATCAGTGCAAACAGAATGTACCTGAGCTCAATTTAGAGCTTCACGGCAAAGGCTGTGAATACTTATGTACATGTGATTTTTCAGGTTTTTTATTTGTAATAAATTTGCAACAATTTCAAAAAATCTTTTTTTCACATTGTCATTATGGGGTATTGTGTGTAGAATTTTGAGGAAATAAATGAATTTAATCCATTTTGGAACAAGGCTGTAACATAAAAAATGTGGAAAAAGTGAAGCGCTATGAACACTTTTCAGATGCATTGTGTATATATATATATATATATATATATATATATATATATATATATATATATATATATTTATAAAATTTTATTTCATTTAATTTTTTTAAGCAATGTGCATTCCTAAGCACTTTATTTGGATAATTTTCTGGATAATGGTTATTTAGATTATTTTAGATAATAATCATTATTTTGATTTTTTTAATCCTCAGATTATAGAATTTCAAATAATTGTAGCTCACCAAATAGTGTCCTATTCTAACAAAGTAAACATCAACAGAAAGCTTATTTAGCTTTCAGGTGATGTATAAATCTCAATTTCCAAAAATGTACACTTATGACAAGTTTGGTGGTCCAGGGTCACATATAAGAATACATTACATTCATACTTTAAAGCATATTATCCTATAAATGCTGAATCTTGAATTGTGATTAACTAAGTAACGTTAATGAATAAACAAGTGCTATTGATCTTATCTGCCATAGTAAGACTTTATAATAATGATCAAAGTGCAGGTATAAATATGCTGAGATGCTTTATGCTCACCTGTGCACAGCTGATCTTTTGAAGTCATATTAACCAGGCTGGATCTGAACACAGACAGATAAGCAGCCCTGCATGTCATATAAAACATCTCCTCCTCCGAGAGCGGCATTATAAAAATATCGTCAATATGCTATCGAAACGTCATACTGTAATGATAACAGTAAGCTAGAGAGCCGAAGCTGTAGCCTATTTTATTATCGGTGATGTTCACTATTGAGTCTGATTGCCATGGCTGTTGTGTAAACAAACCCTCCCCAGCTGTGCGCAGTTCAATAGAGAGGACTGGAAACAACTGCTCACATTGGTTCTCATACAATATTTATGAATTAGATATTTTGCTCCAATAGTTGTGCAATAGGTGTGGCAGATAAACTCATTTTAGCTCAAACAATAATTGAAACCACGCTATGTGAATATAGTTATGGTTATATAAAAATACTTTTGTAGTATGTAGAGAATCACAGATGGGTGTTTCCGGGGAACTAAATTACTGCCGCACCGCGCCAAACTACAAATAGACGACGGTTAATTATAACGCCACAAGAAGAAAGAGATAAATAGATACAATGCCGTAAGTTTATCAATTCAGTTGTGTCATGCTGTCTTATAATTATTACCAACCTTTCAACTTTGCGATTTATATACAATGACATGCCTGCATTTCGAAAAAGTGCTGTGATTGTACAGTAAGAACTGGAATACAACAATAGTTAGCTTTCATTGATGCTTGTTAAAGTAATATAATAAGTATTAACATATCCAGGTAGTGTTTTTAAGACTACCTGATATAACTAACATTTTACTAACGTTAGTCCAAACTATTTACAATCTGTGGTCCTCTCCACCTCAGTTAATTATTGTTAATGTAACTTTATATGTGCTGAAAACCTGTCTGATGTCTGTCTTCCTATATTTGCACATATATTGTTCATGATAATCAAGTTAATATTTTGAAAGCCCTAATAAACTGTAATTTTCCACAGTGTGAAGAGAGCTCTTCATTTAGAAGACAAAGAAAACGTGAGTTCATAAACATTTTTGATTTGAGATAAGAAATGGATTTTTCATCTTCTATTTATGCTTACTAAATGGTCTATTTCAAGGTGACAACAGTATCTTGGCATTAAATAGTGATGTTAATGCTCCACTTGTTAACATTAGTTGACATGAAAAATACTTCTAATGCATTTGTTAAGTTTTTTTTTAATTTCTACATGGTAGAATCAACTTTTGATTTTGTTAATGTATTCTAGTTATTATTTAATGGATGTGACCTAACATGAACTAAAAATCTAAAGTTAGAAACTAGTTTTAACAAAGATTGTTAAAAATAGTAACATTGTTTGATAGTAAATATTTTAGTTAGTCAATGTATTATGGATTTTCAAACTGGGGTCAATAGTAATGTAAAAAAAAAATACATACATACATATATATATATATATATATATATATATATATATATATATATATATATATATATATATATATATATATACATATATACATATATAATATATATATATTAATATATATATATATATATATATATATATATACATACACACAATGAAAATAAATGTTAAATAATTAGTAATATTTTATTCTTAAAAATACTACAAATAATGACTGAATAGGATTCAGATGAATGATTCTAAATCTGATAATAAATAAATAAATAAATAAGCAGAAAACAATAACGGAATATATACAAATGTGCTTAAAATTAATAATGTAAATAAATAAAATTAAAAAGTAAAGTAAATAACCATAAATTAAGTGTAGAAAGTAAATATTTGCTAATAATATTACACACTAATTTATAATACAATATAATATATTTTTAATTAATTATATTTTTAAATATTTCTTTTACATTGGGATCTCTATTAACTAATATTAACTAGTGGACGTTATCATAAACCATACTTGCTTATTTACTTGTGATACAATAACATAAAGAAATGTATACCTCAATGATTTGAAGGATGAAAATGCTTCATATTCATTTATTTTAGAGCCCAGCTAAGAGACATGTGGCAAACAGGAACTATTCTCCTATGGCAGGAACGACAAAACCTAAAGGTATCAGAAACCACAGTCCTACTGTGCCCTTAAAGCCCTATAAATCTCATATTTTAACCACCAGAAGATTGCTTTTTCATTTTTGTAGTGATCAGACTAAGGTGTGTATGTGTGCGTGTTCCTTTCTGCTTTCGATAATCAGCATAAACAATCCCCAGCTCGTGTCATGTTGTTGCTTGAATCATGTACAGTAGGGGTCTCTCGCAATCCAGTGACATTGCATTTAGATTAGCTGTCTTTGTAGCCATTAATAATATCTTTGCTCATGCTGATTTGATAAATCGCTGACATTTAGTGCTTCATCAGCAGGTAATTCTAAAGCAGTTGGGAAGAAAACGAATCCTCCAGAAACAAAAGAACCCTTGACAGATGCTGAGAGGTAAGGATGTAGATATCTCTTTTTAAACATGTTAACAATTTCTATACATTTAATAATAATAAGGTTATTAGAATAAATATATAATTAAAGGTACAATAAAAAAAAAATAAAAAATGAACACTTTATCAATATAAATGAACAGATATTAATATAAAAGAAACAACAAATATTTTTTTTTCTATTATTTAATAATTATAATAAATATGCAGTAATTAATACAAAAATTATTGAAAAAAAAATTCAGATAAATTACTCAAAATATGATTAAAATAAAAAAGCTCAAAATTAATTCATTACAATGGATATAGGATAATTATGTTATTTTTTTATAAAGTAACTGCTTTTTGTTTTGATCTAACTTCTGAATATTTGAATGCTGTTTTTGCTACTCTCTTAAGATTTGTGCTTTATTGTATTCTACAAAACCCAGAGTGCCATCAAAGTCTGTTTTTATGAAGCTACTAACAATGGTATAAATGGAGCAGTGGAGAACAGACAGAAATTTCTCCTCATTACTAGATATTTCCTTTGTCCCACTTGGCTGATAGCCATTATGACTGATCAGAATTTAATGACAGGACATGGAGGGAGTTTCATCACCAGCCAAAAGCCTCATTGATTTACATAGCACTAAAAATAGTTGGATAAGGAGAGTTTAAGAAAAGACCTATTTCCTTTCCAGCGCATACTAACACAGAGCTTCATGCGATCCATCAAGACAAGCATTAGTTTTGAATTTTATAGTGCAGTCATTTAAGAGGAAGCTAGTTAAATATATATAAAAACATCAATAAAGAGAGCGGCCTTATGATTCATTTAAGAAAGTATTCATTTGGGGAGTCAAACGCAAGAGAACTTCTCCTGCAAAATGTAGAGGAGATCTGGAGTGTGATTGGACGAGGTGCCTTGTATAAAATTTTACCTCGTTAATATGTCTCCCAATATTTTTAAATGTGAATTAAAAATAAATGAATATCTTATTCTTAGTCAGCTTGTCCTCTCTTCATAGAGTTAGCTAGGAATATGGGTATGATATATTTCTATGCCATTACATAGCAAATATTCTCCAAGAATCTAATGTAATGTAATTATATGTAATAATAATGTAATATATATAAAGTTATATCTTGCAGTGTTATATGCCGTATAATATTATGGCTTATTATTTTTATTATCATTATTATTATTATCATTATTATTAATATTAATAATATTAATAATAATAATAAATAAAAATCATTGTAACAATAATTTACAATTAATGGTAACAGCTATTATTTAAAACTGGCTAATGCATTTGCTAACATTATCAGCTAATTTTAGCTAATGACTGCATTTTTAGACTAACATTTTTCACAAAAAGATCTCAGTTCTCTAGACCAATGGACAAACACACCACATTAACTATCACACACTCACTAGTGTGCTTCTCTCTCCCCTATTAGAGACAGAAGTGTCAAAACCTGACCTATCCAGTCACCCTGCTACATTTCAACTGGACCCAGTTCCGTCTCATCTTCTTCAAGCTATTATACCTACGGCTGTCCCTGCGCTTACTTACATTATTATCACATCCTTTCACTCTGGTTCATTTCCCGATGCATTTAAGCAGGCTCTGATAACTCCACTATTTAAAAAAATAACAACCTCACACCCAGCTATCATTAGAAGTTACTGAACAATATCACCGCTTGCCATTTATTAAAAACACACTTGAACATGTTGTCTTCAACAAAGCCAGAACAATCTCCTGGACACTTCACTGAGACTGCCCTGCTCTCAGTTGTGGAAACCCTGAGACTCACAAGGCCTGCATCCAAATCCTCAGTGCTCATCTTTCTGGATTTGTCTACTACTGTTGACACGGTGAACCACCAAATTCTCTTAACATTCCTCAAGAAAATCAGCTTTTATCTCTCTGGTAGATCATTCAAGATTTCCTGGAGTGGTGAAGTATCCGAGCCACACCATCTTGCTACTGGGGTGCCTCAGGGCTCTGTTTATGGACCGCTTCTCTTCTCCATGTACATGGCATCACTTGGATCTGTCATTCAGAAACATGTTTTTTCCTACCATTTCTATGCTGATAACACTCAACTCTACCTCTCATTACAACCAGATGAATTGATGATTGCTGCCTGCATATCAGCATATCTGACAGATATTTTCAGTTGAATGACTGACCACTACCTTCAACTTAATGTTTCCAGCTGGGCACCTTGAACATCCTTGCCAAACTCTACGCAAACATTTGAGCCTCTGGCCATTTTTAAGAAACATCTGAAGATGTTTCATCAGAACTTAATTGTTTAATTATCTAACAATAGTACTCCTATATATTTGCACCAGACACTTTACTTATTAACAAATTCAAGTTTCTAGGAAAACATTGTGCAATTTTGAATGTGCTTCACACAGGTGAGAGGGCTGGACAAACCACCTCTTTTACATTTTATATAAAGACACTTTGCTACAAACACTGTTATAAGGACTTAATAAAACTACTAAATTAACTTGGCTTTGGTGGCATGGTGGCTATGTGGTTAGCATGGTTGCTTCACAGCAAGAAGGTTGCTGGTTCCTGGCTGGGCCAGAAGGCCTTTCTGGGTGGAGCTTGCATGTTTTCCCCATGTCTGTGTTGGTTTCCCAACCAACAGTCCGGTTGCTCCACAGTCCAAAGATATTCAGTATAGGTACATTGGACAAACTAGATTGGCCCTATAATGTGTGGGTGTTTCCCAACATTGAGATTTGTACTATCAGTCCTGGGTTGTGGTAGGAAGGGCATTAGCTGTGTTAAACATTTAGCAGAGTAATTGGTGTTTCATTCCACTGTGGCAATGTAACTTAGATTTGCCATGCCAATTGTCTATATTTTGCTTCTCTCTGGTGATCTAAAGTGCTTCTTTGGTTGATTTGGATAAGCGCTTACTAACTGTTACAATGTAAATGTAAACATTAATTAACCATGAGGAACAATGTTGTACAGTATATATTAAACTTCATTAATATGAATAAAATCTGGATTATTAGTTAAATAAAAAGACGACAATTCACAATAAGGTCTGATTTGTAAACATTAGTTAATGCATTAGCAATAACTAATCATATAAACAATTAACTTTTATCATAAACAAACAATATATTTTTAAGCACTTATTGTCTGTTTAAAATCTTGTTTGATTTATGTAATGTTAACAAATAACTTTTGATTTAAAAAAAGCATTGACGAAGATGAATAAATGCTGTAAACCAAATACATTTTCTAAATGAAAATAATCAAAACAATTATATATATATTTTTACATTTTTAATTAATATATAAATATAGAAACAATTATATTATTATTAACAATTATAATTATATATATATATATATATATATATATATATATATATATATATATATATATATATATATATATATATATATATATATATATATATATATATATATATATATATATTTATTTTTTTATTTTTTATTTTTTATTTTTTGGAAATTGAAAGTTCTTTTACTGATTTGAATAACTCATTATTAATTAACTAAATAAACATTATTTTGCATTAATAAATCTTTAAGAAATGTTGTGGTAATGTGGAAAAATGGAACTCTATTGTAAAAATTAACCAAATTGTTTTCTATTTTTTTTCCGTCAGAATTGTGTTCCTCAGGTCTAAGGTGCAAAAATCTCTGAAGGACCTCATGAAATACAGACAGCAGCTGGAAACATTAGTGGTATGTGGTTTTAAATACAACAACAAGTCTATAAACTAATCAACTAAGACACTGACCAAGACGTCCCCCCTCCCCACCAATAATTTTAATTATTGTTTACATGATATGCATCCATTTAAGGGAACTATCCCTTTAAGATATCTAATTGAAGTCGCAATACTATAGAATGCAATATTTAATTGCAGATTGTCCTGATATGAATGTGTTTGTCTGCGTGTATAGCCAGTAGAGGGCAGTAGTGAGCTAAGGAGTCTCTTGCTGATGAGTCCTGCTGATCTGCAAACCGAACTCAAGAGACATGAGATTCTGTGTAAGACTGTCTACTGTATATACATAAAAACATAATGCAAATAACTTGCATCCCAAACTCATACAATAGACATTGATTTATTTGGCATTCATTCGCTATTAAAAGTTCACACAACAAATTCTGTCTGTGTGCAAAACATAAAACTGAATTCCTTTGATTTGCAGCTGCTAAAATTGCCTCTAGTGCACGTCAAGGCAACACAAACAAAGGTCCTTTCCAAGGTGAGTGAATCTGGGAATCAACCAAATGTTTAGAATGGATTTATTTACCATTTAAAAGCATGAACGATAACACTTATCTTAAGTGGATATCCAGTCTTAGTAATTCCGTCAGATCAGATAGCAACCAGCACACAATTAGTTTTGTTTGGTTATGTGTCCCGGACGTCTCCCCATCACAACACAGCCTTTGTTAGACTGTGACATAAGGATAAGTTATGTCCCATATTGAATTGATTCAAATTACAGTATGATGATTGTGACCCCATTGCTTTGCTTAAAAGAGCAAGAGAAAGAAAACATTTTGTGTTCCACTTATATGTGAGTGGAGATTGATTCAAGCACTGAAGTTCTGCATCTTGGTCACATGGGGCTTTTGAATAGCCGTTTACCAGATTTGGTTGGTCAATGCGGCGTGTTCATAGACATTTGTCTCGACCTCAGCCAAATAAAAGCTCCTCTTTTTCTAAGAAAAATATATCATTTTGCTAACACAAACAAGCCAGAACTCCTCTTCGTGGGACAGAATTAATTAGATTATTTCAAGCACACATTCAGCCCCCAGCAAAGCTGCACTTGTGATTCAGTCGCACAATGGCGATTTGTTGTAAGTCAATGGCCGGATTGTGACGAAGTTCAGCATGTTTTTAAGATAAGGTCGCCTGAAATTGTTTTAATTAGTCACACTCGTGGACCTCTGCGTACATGTTGCTTGAAGCTCGACACCAGAGGAATGTCACAATCTTGATCACATGGGGGAGCATGAAATTTATCAACATCGAGAACAACAACATCTGTACAAGAGTGTTTTCACATTTACGTCCCTAGGAAGAGAATTGACTCTTTGTTGTTTTAAGATATTAAAACTTATGTTGACGATGAACAAACTATTATTCCAGGCCTGAAATAGGATAGGAGCTTGTTTGTTTGCCAATATAGGAAATAAGGGCAGATTGAACCACTTTTTTTTGTTAGCACTTTTATTGGTCTCCATAGATTTTTTTACCAATATGTAAAATAAGCACATTATTCAGCCACAGAGTTGAATTTCTTGCTGATATGTAAAATATGGATAGTTGAAACAAATTGAAACTATATAATGTGTAATAAATTCTATCATTTACTTTGTAATGCAATTTTATTATATTGTAATGCATATAGCTTTTTTATGTAGGTTTAAGAAATGACTACTTTTATTCATCAAGGATGCATTTTAATTCATCAACAGTGATTTGAAAAGTATAGTATAATGTTTTTTTTTACTTTAATGTATTTACAGAGGATACATTACATTTATCAAAGATCTATTGAATAGTTATCTTTCAAATAAATGCCATTTTTTCTAAAAATTGACATTTCAAAGTAAATTTTTTTTTAACAATCTTGTGAGACTAAAGAATTCAAAAAGTCACTTTTTTACACTCACCGGCCACTTTATTAGGTACACCTGTCATACTGCTCACTAGTGCAAATTTATAATCAGCCAATCGCATGGCAGCAACTCAATGCATTTATGCAAAAACAGGAAACTGAGTCTACAATTCACACAGGCTGACCAAAATTGGACAATAGAAGATTAGAAAACGTTGCCTGGTCTGTTGAATCTGGATTTTTGCTGCGACATTCGAATGGTGGGGTCAGAATTTGGCGTAAACAACATGAAAACATGGATCCATCTTGCCTTGTATCAACAGTTCAGGCTGGTGGTGGTGGTCTTATGGTGTGGGAGATATTTTCTTGGCACACTTTGGGCCCATTAGTACCAATTGAGCATCATGTCAACGCCACAGCATACCTGAGTATTGTTGCTGACCATGTCCATCTCTTTATGACCACAATGTACCCATCTTCTGATGGCTATTTGCAGCAGGATAACGCACCATGTCATAAAGCGCGAATCATCTCAGACTGGTTTCTTGAACATGAAAATAAGTTTACTGGACTCAAATGGCCTCCACAATCACCAGATCTCAATCCAATAGAGCACCTTTGGGATGTGGTGGAACAGGAGATTCGCCCCATAGATGTGCAGCTGACAAATCTGCAGCAACTGAGTGATGCTATCATGTCAATATGGAACAAAATCTCTGAGCAATATTTCCAGTACCTTGTTGAATCAATGCCACAAAGGATTAAGGCAGTTCTGAAGGCAAAATGGGTCCAACCTGGTACTAGTAAGGTGTACCTAATAAGTGGCCGGTAAGTGTATATCTAACAATGATTTTGTTGAGATGTGTTGGATTGTAAACACATGATTGGTGGGACAAAATCTAATTATTTGCCCACAGAAAGAGATTGCGATCGTCCACTAAAACAAACATTATCATAGAAATTCAGTTAAGTTTGAATCGCTTCAGTAAGCAGGCTTCATTTATCAGAGTATGAGAGTACTTCCTGTACAAATAACACATTTCATTACAGTGAGGTTTGCTTTTCTTGTGACATTTTAGTAGGGTTAAATTCAACATCTAAAATCACCTTCTTCATTTGCATCATTGAATATTTTCTACTCTCACATGATCTAGACCAGATCTATTTACTGCAGCAACATGATTAAGCTTTAAATAACTGATACTCAAAAGACAAATAACATGGACACTAAATAAATGCATTAGTAGCTGTGGATGTTAAAGATGTTAGCCGAAGCTCTCCTGGGACTCCATTGGATTTTGGCACGGATCACTAATACCCTGGATTTCATAGAGACACATCATTGCTATTAGAGTTCTCAAACACTCGGTGTCACTTGAGCCGTACAGGAGCTGGTGCGGATGACATATGACGGCGAGGATATGACACTACTCGTGTAAAAGCAAGCTGAGCACCAGGCAGCCTGATACCGCCAAGACAGCTGAGAAAATCCTCAAGGATATTTTAACTTTGACAGGCAAAGCGCTGAATCCATGTCCCTAACGGAAGCCCCGGCAATCATCTAATGGCTTCCCAAAACCCTAACCTTAGGGCCAAAGGACAAACTCACAAGCAAGATGTTTATGACAAAAGTTTTTCCCTCAAGCTTTATAAAAAAAAAAGAGGCCATCCCTCCTAAACAATCAGACCGGCTGTAAATTTTCCAGCTTATTCAGGCATTACCAAGTCCAGCGCCTTACACGTCGTACATGTTGCTGATGAGCGCAAAATGGAAAAAGAAAGAGCGCAATAATTCTGAGGCAAGTTTGTCGCCTGGGCCGAGGGTATTGATTATTTCTGTGTGGCGAGAGATTTGGAAAATTCAATTAAAGGAGCTGAGCAAAGGATTCATAAATCGGCCCCTGCCTCCACCTCTTCTACGGAGACATTGTTATGTTCTAAATCAATGTTTCACTTCACAATATATTTTCTTTGGAGCATGAAAATAAATAACATTTAAACAGTTCTGCTTACCGCTGAAACAAATTTTATCTTCACCAAAGCCCTCTCCGTCTTTGCGCGCTCTGCCTCCTGTACACATCAGCAAGGATTTTTATGGCACGTTTTCCATACGAAAATCCTATATAATATGAATTTTGCGGTGACAAAATAAGAAGGAAGGGAACGGATCAGCAGTATAAAAATTGATCAGTCCGCAAATGGGGTCGAGCTGGGGAGATTTGTAAGACAGCCTTAATGGACTGTATTAAAAATTCCTTAAAATGTAATAAAACAAATAGGTTTTTGGTTCTTGGCCGGGACGGGGGTCACAGACCCTACTAATACCGCATCAATCCTGGGCTGCTGAAGGATAAATGGGCTCTGTTTGGGGAACATTTGACTCTTTTTTTTGATGGAAAACACCAGCAACAATTAAAGGCCTGCTGTATATTAGAGGGTTTTTGGTGGGGAGGGCCGAGTTGAGCAACTCTCAGCATGTGTTTCCAGCTTTAATATGAATACTGGTTATGTCCACATACACGTCCTGCAGGAGTATGAGATGCATTTCAGGTCATTTGCATTTAGATCATCTAGCCGTGACAGCTGTAGCAGAGTCTACAAAATCTAGAACTGATGGTTTGATTTACCCGATAAGCTACATGTGCACTTGTCTCGCTTGTGTATTTATTATTTATAATATGATGTAGTCTCTTAAGGAGTAGTTCGCCTAAATATTAAAGGTCAAGGTGTAGGTGACTTTTTTTTTTCTTGAAACCTTGATCCTTGGTGTTTCATAATAATGCAAATCAATGGCACTGAGAATAAAAAAAAGGCAAGACAACATTAATACCAGTGGCTACCAGTTTAAAACTTTTGTAAAAAATAACATTGCGCAGACTGGCCATTTTCCAGTCTATCCTGGATTTTGCAAATCCAGGGGTTTTTTGAGATTAAAAAACATTTTATTTCAAGATATTTGTGCATTTATCATCAAAAAACAAAACAAAAATTGAAGCAAATACTAATACAAGTTTGAGCAAAGCTATCACAAAGTCAGTCGATTTAAGCTGCAAAAAAAACAAAAACAAACAAAAAAACATCCCTGCAAAATCATGGAGGGACTGATGGTCTTGAATAAGACTTCAATGTTCTGCCATAAGCCACGTTTTCATTTTGTTTTGCTGCATATGCTTTATTGACTCTGAAAGTGCTGTTAGCCAATGATCTGCATTTTATAAATTACCAAAGACCACAGTTTCAGCTAAAAATCTACTTTAGTGTTCTACTGAGGAAATAAGGTCATCTACATCTTGGATGTCCTGACGGTGAATAAGTTAACAGCACTTTTTCATTTTTGGAGTGAAGCTTCATAAACTATGTTAATTTATCTATGTTGCTTTTACAGGTTGAAACAGATTGTGAGGGTTGGCAGTTCTTCTGAATTTCTGAAGGCAATCTTAAGGTATTTATTATTTTGAACTTTAAAGTTGTCACATTACACATTGATTCAATCTTACAGTTGACAGTAATCAGTGGTGTTTTATGATGGATTGCACAGTTGTTTTGACTCTTATTTATAGATTGAGATAAAATATTGCTTTTAAAATGTTTATTATATTTCGCTCTTGTATTAAAATGACAGTTTTAATATAATATGTGACTATAATATGTGTATAGTGAATAAAGGTTGGAGTAAAATCATATTTTGTTTTATTCTGTAAGTACTGATGGCATTTCTTCCCAATTTAAAATAGAAATGTTGACTTTCAAGCATGTTTTATACATAAAATAACAAAATAAATTTATGATCCATTTTAACGCCATACACAAGTTTACATTCTAAATGATTAAATCAGTATTTGGTGAATAACCCTGATATTCAGTTAAAACAAATGAAAACATTTATTATTCTGACCAATAGTACATTTTTTAGAAGGGAACAAATGCTCTAAATTACAATATTTTTATTTAAAACTTGGAAGAACTGTCAGGTCTTCATATAATAAACAGATTTTGCATAAGTTTACTTCAACCCATAACTAATAAATACAGAAAAAAATGTAAAATATTTTCACAGATATTTTTATACGCACTATGTCTTTCTGATTTGCATATAATTCCGTGCAGAGTTGCAAACAGAACGGGTCTGCTTTTGTCAGCGGCGCAGCTCTCTGTCAGCGCGTTTGATGTACACTGAACATCCTGTCAGTCTGAAAGCGCAGAGATGGTCTGAGGAGGCTGTCAGTCTTTTCACCGTAGTCAAAATGAGACAGCGCCGCCGACACCTTGCCATCCCATCAGACGCATTTACATTGAATCCATTCTCTGAAAGCTTTTCCCCCCTTCGCGGTAAATCTGACAAAATGTTGATTCTACAATACACGGTGTGCTGCGTCGCTGCCAAAATAGTGTTCTTACTGCTGGCATACAGTCCCATTAGAGCAATGTATGCATACACACACAAAAAAATACACACACATATTATATACACACAAACACAATGGGTAAATGTATTTCAGATAGCAACAAAAGACGATAAAAACCTACACATGCACAAATGTACAGAAGGCATTCATTGATAGTCTGTCTCTTTATTTTGGCAGCCGCTGAGGGATCATTTCTCGATGTACGACACGGACGGCAGCTGGCGTTTCGCTCAAGGTGGATCACGTAACTCTCTCTTTATCACTTTAGAGGCTGTCTGAAGGACAAAAGCTTAAGCTGACCAAAACAAAACACACACTTGTCACACACTTCGCACTGCTACAGTTGAGAACAACAAGTAAAACATATTTTAGCATTCAGCACTCTTTAGTCTGTTAGCTTTGGGTTCAAAAGAGTTCAGAAGAGGAGTTCAAAAGAGTTTTAATCTGTAACCAAGCTTGTTGGATATGGTTATTTCATGTTAGCACTGTCTAATAAAATTGTATCATGCATTCCGGTGGTGTGAATTTTACAGGAATTTTTAGGGTTTTTTTATCAACCTTTTTACTACGCCCTATTATGCTTAGCGTGATTTATTGGAGATAAGACGGTAAACAATCACAATGAGGTGTCAATATTCTCCTAAGCTTTAATCATCATCATTATATATCGTATGGAGGAAATAAGCAATCTATTGTTTAAGGTCCATGCGAAATCTAAATTTATGATGTTTATTTTGCTAGCGCACATTGTTATTATTTAGGTGAAAAAATAATTCTTGCAAGTTTATCCACTGAATAAAAAGGTCTGTTATGGTAATCTTCAGTCAAAGTCTGACCATTTGCTTCCATGTTTGGAGTGATGGTCTTTCTCTGTTGATGTCAGTTTGATAGCTTTAGGCACAATATTCTTCTTAACCACGCCCCTCTTACTAGAGCTGCACAATATATTGTTTCAGCATCGTTATCGCAATGTACACATCCACAATAGTCACATCATAGCATGTGCAATGTCTAGTTGTGATTATAGTCAGGGTACATGCGGGGCCTTAAAATGTTTTAAATTCTAAAAGCTAAATTTTAGGCCTTACAAAATCTTAAGTCTACTGAAATATTGTGTTGTAAGTCTTAAAATCTTTTGAAAAGGTCTTAATTTTCCTTTGTTCATGTATAGCTACCCAATCTGGCCATTAACACCCATTCAATCACCAACAATCCCAATCTCCATTTATTTTTTTATTTAAAAAATAGCATTTTACTTTCCTTACAGTAATTTGTTTAAAAATTCTCCATTTATTTACTGCTGAAGATACTGACCTGACCTAGATTTTTTATTATTAAATTATTACTATTGTATTTTTAAATGTATTAATTTATAATAATTTTTGATAGGGCAAGTGAAAATCTTTTCCAACTGGGATATCCGAATAAAATCCTTAGCAATTAGCCCTGGATAAGTCAAAACATTCAAAATGGTCTTAAAAATGTATAAAATTTTACTTGGTGAAACCTGCAGAATCCCTGATAGTTGAGCAGGTACAACAGTTTGTTGTTGCAAAGTTTATCCATAATGTTGTGAAAGTTTATCATTACATGTTTTTAGACCGGTGATTTATTATTAAGCATTTCAAGAGAGCTTAAAAGCACTAGAAATTCTAATGTTTGTAGCATTAGAGTCCAAAGATTATTTATATTTAATTGTTATATATACACGATAAAGACTATTCAATGATTAATTTGCATTTAATTATTCAAGTTCTGTGTCTGAATACTATACAACTTCTAAGAAAATCAGAAAAACACTGTTTATTTCATTTGGATCTTTGCTTTTTTGTATTCATCTATGCTTGTAATTTGATTAGTATGTGTTATGTAGATAATCCTAATCAACCTAAAATTATTAGTAATTTCCCCCTTAAAAAGCAATTTAAGTCAACTGGAGAAGTTTGTATTTATCACCAAAATATCTTGCAGAAAAATTAAATCTCACAATATTCATTTTTTTCCAATATGGTGCAAGCCCCTACTCATACCTATGTAGTTTGCTATGAGCAGAAATAGAAAGCCCTGCCCCTACACAGTGTTTTATTTTCAGTTGGAAGTGAACTAGCATACTGAACTAAGTCAACAACCTCTGGTTCATGCAGACTTTAATATTATGCTCTAATGTTTAATTCGTGGTGTCACAAAATATGTTGTTTACGGTAATACTTTTCTTCTTTGAAAGATATAATCTTACCTGCCACCACAATAATGTGAGGAGAAATGTGAATAATTTTGTACAATTTTGTTCAATTAAGCTTAATTGGATTGTTGGGCTTATAATCATTAGTGTTTCAAACAGTTGCCCTGAAGTTCTAAATAAATTAAGACAAATATCACATTAAATGAGGACACCAAGTATATAGTATAAAATGTTAAAAAAATAGTTTAATAGATTTAACTATTTGGATTTACAGAAAATGTACTATCATGATAAACACTCACCGGCCACTTTAATAGGTACACCTTACTAGTACCAAGTTGGACCCCCTAAAACTGCCTTAATCCTTCGTGGCATGGATTCAACAAGGGTACTGGAAATATTCCTCAGAGATTTTGGTCCATATTGACATGATAGCATCACGCAGTTGCTGCAGATTTGTCAGCTGCACATCTATGATGCGAATCTCTGTTCCACCACATCCCAAAGGTGCTTTATTAGATTGAGTTCTGGTGATTGTGGAGGACATTTGAGTACAGTGACTCATTGTCAGGTTCAAGAAACCAGTCTGAGATGATTCATGCTTCATGACATGGCGCGTTATCCGCTGGAACTAGCCATCAGTAGATGGGTACACTGTGGTCATAAAGGGATGGACATGGTCAGCAACAATACTCAGGTAGGCTGTGGCATTGACACAGATGATCAATTGGTACTAATGTGCCCAAAGTGTGCCAAGAAAATATCCCCTACACCATTACAAGCCACCAGCCCTGACCGTGATACAAGACAAGATGGCTTCATGTTTCATGTTGTTGATGCCAAATTTTTGAACCTACCATCGGAATGTCGCAGCACAATCAAGACTTATCAACCAGGCAACGTTTTCCAACCTCTATTGTCCAATTTTGGTGAGCCTCAGTTTCCTGTTCTTAGCTGACAGGAGTGGCACCCGTGTGGTGTTTCTGCTTATTGTAGCCCATCTGCCTCAAGGTC